>JAZHYW010013203.1:0-28429 GCA_037355805.1 Ixodes ricinus | reverse complement strand
TGCATTGCCAGCGTAATGGTGATAGAGGTGCCACCCAAGAGCTCTATGACGCAGGCCCAATAACGCACAAAGCTCCTCGTCTCTCCTGAGAAATATTCTCTTTGCTACCGCTGTTATAAAATGGTCCGAGCGTATAAAAAAACAAGGAGAGCTTCATAAAGCTATAAAACACATGAACAAAGCTCTTGAAAGTGTCAAGGAGATGTCGCCGCTCCCCTCGCACTGCAGCCGCACTTTCGGAGCAGCCAGGGCACGCTCATCACAGTGTGAGTTCACGATTGTGAGAGCGCGCTCTTCATAAAATACGGCTGGGCAACAAAAAACGCCTCTTTCCGCCAAACAAAATAAAAAAATACTAACGTAGGAGAGAAAAATAGAACAAGCAGGTCGGAGAGCGGTCACGCGTCATGTCTTCCTTCCCACTAGAAAAATTGATGCTGGCGAAATCAACTAAAATCCGGCGTCACAATGCCCCCCCCCCTCCTCCCCTTTTACCCCTCGAAATGAAAATGAAATGAAATCAAAACTGTAAAAAAGATCCGGCCAAGATCATGACTCCCCGAAAGATGGCGGACATGTCCGAGCCATCGTCCAGACCAGAGCGATGCACACCACAAGAGACAAGCAGCGCCTGGCAGGCAAATTACTTCGGGAGCTAGCAGCCCGGCATTCGAGTGTGGATCGAGTGCCTTCGTACAGAAAGTGGCCCATCTTGAATCCGGTGCATTCGTAGCTCGCACCAGCTCCGTTTCAGTTGTTTTTTTTAGCTGCAAAACGCGACGGATATCAGGTTTCTTTTAAGTGTGTCTCATTGTACCCACGACTATCTCTATGCGTCATTTGCCATCACATAGGAGCTGACCAGAATTGACACATCGTGTGAGAGCTTGAGATATAATAGCTTTGCTTAACGTCATTGGCTCGCTCCAGCTGCGTTCCTATTTACCGAGAACAAAGTCAAGACATATGCTAGACTATCTCCATACTTTCTCTAATATTGACACCAACATAAAGATTATCACTGAGATGAAAATGGTTTCCGTCTTCAATCTGTTCCCATTTTATCCTTACATTCATTATGTTTACACCGGCGGCCCTTATACACCTCGCCACAGCGAGTACTCCAAAAATAAGCTTCAGCGAGCCTTTTCTTCTCGCTATTCCTGTGAGGTAAAATGAAACTTAGGCAATCTATCTTTGTAATTCGCAAGCCCCGTGCGATCGAATTCGTTCCAACTCCGTCGTTACTTCAAACTGCCACCGACGCGCTATTTTTTTTCCTCGTGCACTCAAGAGGCGGCTGCACGCTAGCATGACGTAATCGCTGGTCGATGTACCGCAGACGACGCCACGATCGCTACGCGAAGCCAATCAAGCAGCACTAAAAGGGCCTCGTCCCGGCGCTCGTCGTCTTTGTCCGCTTGTTATCGGTGACGGAACCGATAGACGCACATACGACAGCACAGCATCATGGGACATTGACTCAGCGCGACTCATTTCATACAGTGAGAGGCAAAACGCCCAAAGACGACGACTGCCAACTGACGACGCCATCTCGCCACAGTTCGATTGACTCCATCGGGGTCCAAGCGTCGGCACTGGTCGAACTTGGAGAAGAACGGCGTATATAGACCACTTTCAAATGTCAGCGATGACCGCATAGGCAGGTACGCAATCTTCCTTCCTGGTGCGCGTCCTAGCATTGTCCTGCCCACGACTGAGGAGCACGAGGCTGCATTTTAAGATCTAATAAACGAGCCAATCCATTACGCTTAATCGCTCAGCGAGAAGGGGAATAGCAAACGCCCAGCAGGATTGAGCGCGGGAACGCAGTCTGGTCATGACGGTTTCG
Source organism: Ixodes ricinus (assembly GCA_037355805.1). Classification (NCBI taxonomy): domain Eukaryota; kingdom Metazoa; phylum Arthropoda; class Arachnida; order Ixodida; family Ixodidae; genus Ixodes; species Ixodes ricinus. Next base: position 26,577 of record JAZHYW010013203.1, on the reverse strand, counting down.
ATACCCGCGGGTTAGTCTCCAGGAGATTGGTGAATTCCAGCCGGAAAACGAATCATCCAGCCAAATGGGCATGGTCACGCCGAAAAAGCAAAGTTCGGCGATCCACAGCAAACACGCACAAATATTGCCTTCCTCGACAGAACAGTCTTCGTCGAGGTCTGGCGGCTGCCGCAGCAGCGACATGATGGATTTGCGATCGTCTTCTGGTCGCCCAGCTCGAAGAAGGCGAAGACTTCGCCTTCCAGCGCGACCGTGGCCCGATTGAATACACATTGCGCCGAACTCGCATATCGCGCCCGGAAATATCTCATCCACAGGGCCAGCATGTACAAACCCTTGTCCGTCGTTTTCATTCGGTCGTTTAATATGCCGACAGTGAGTCCGTTATAACAGGACGCGCACGCGAGGATGCGAGCAGGGGTCGGTCGGTCTTCATTAAAACTCTGTGTTCACGATTCCGGCGTTTTCGTCTTCTCTAGTTGACCCATGTCGCTTCACGAGGAGAGACTCGAGAGACAAAGCGCATGCGTTTCCACTTTCTTTACTTCACATTCTCCTTTATCCACTTCCGTCTCAGTTTTGCGCCGACTGATGGCCGTATCAGCACTGCACTTCATTCTAGTGCCTACGGCAGTTCCATTGTGTCCTTCATAATGATTCTACTGCCCTGTCTGCTGCTTGACAGCGTTTGGCCTGGAACTTAGCTCGACGGAAGAAACAGTACCACGACATCAAAGTGCAGCAGTTCGAAATCTCTGACGCCTACATGTAGACGACAATTAAGGCTTCACCATCAAATTGAGATTAAAGATTCTGAATCGAGCTGGCGATTCTGTGCGAACTTCATCCAAACATGAAGTATAAAAACGCAACATTTGAGCTTCCAAAGAAAGAAAAATCGGGTGTCAGGGTTCATTCCTTCAGGAGAATTGGTCAATTCCAGAGCACAAAGTAGCAAGAATGAAGCAAGAAATCGCTGATGGTCAACTACATTGATATCTGGATGTTCAATAGTTTATGCACATACATGCGGGTGATTGTATTGAGTGAGAAGTTCTCGTCCTAACAACATGCGCAGATGACTTCAATATTGCTACCAAATATCTGAGTATATAGCGATTTGAATCGGATCATTATGCCACTTCTGTTAGCGAGGTATGGAGTGGTTTGAAATAAATAGTATTTACAGTATTCGGCACACTGCTTGTATGTCGATTACAAATGACAGTGTTTTTTTGGGACAGCTGTCGCAAACAAATAAATAATAAATAAACTAACAAAATATACACGTTGATATATACAGCTCTCACAGCAAGTGCACGAATGAAAGCTGCATATGTGCACGGGAGATCCAACAGTTTTGCGTTAGCTTTGCATTGCAGAAAGGACAAATGTCCCCAGGGGTAATGTCGGCGTGAAGGGAAGGTAACACAAGTCAGAGGACGAAAGTCCAATAATCTATAGACTACTCCGAGTTCTCGACAAGCCATTCATGCACGGCGCTGCCACGTACGTTCCTCCCACTTCGGTTTCATCGCAGAATTGAGATGCACTCACATGTGGCTTTCATCATTCAGCTCTTTATACTAATAGACGCGTTTGTATGTCACAGAAGACATGCACTGCCTAGCAGTCTGTTTACCGTATTCGCCAACGAACATCCAAATGCCCATCCACGCAGGTGTCACATTCTGTGATGCTTGTCGGTGTTTTCGGACATGATAACGGTTTTGCGGCGAGTTAATTGGTTTGTATTAATTTGTTTGATTAGCATTGAACTCAATTGCTTTAAAGGTAATTACTTATGTGCGGACTGTGGCTCATAAATGCACCGAACGGTAAAAAGAGAACAAGTGTCTTTAATTTACTCCTCCAGCCTGACGGCGGTTTGGGCAACAAATAAATGAAATGAGTATAAGACGTTCGATGAATGCGCTCGCCTTTCGCAATGCTCATTCCACCAACACGTCATCATGAGCAGTCTGAAAGACGTTGACGCTCCAAGACAAGCAGTAATACGGTTATTGTACTGCTGCGGTGATTCATTTGTTAGTTTCAGCAGACACGTAGTTCATGGTCACAGCGGAACATCACTTTCCCTGCAAAATGATAGGTAGAATCCTGAAACCACACACTATGAAGGCCGCCATACAGCTGCGGCTGTCTTGTTGCCTGTCACCGACATCTCAGTCACCTAAATGCCTTTCAGGAAAATTCCTTCGGGGGTTCCTCGTCCGAAACCGCCATGTTACAACAGGCATGGAAAAGGCGATATACCTACTGCATTTGTTGAAGGAAAGGACTCAAAATTGCCTGTAGTGATCGACCATACCAGGCGATTACCCACTGAATAATATCCAAAGGTTAACAAGCTCTGTGTAATGCCGTTCTAATTGCCCGCCAATAGATGGTCATTGCTGCTCTAGTACTTGTCCTGAGTTGCAGAGATACATCATTAATTTGCAAATCTCGAGGGCCCGTCCTCCAAGATATCTAGGTCATCTCCTGGGACCGGCCGCACCGCAGCAGCCATGGGAGCGAGAGTTGGCAGCGCACCGTACATCTGATGAAGTGGAACGAAGGATTACGACACTGCATTAATATAGCGTCATGTAAAATTCCCAATTAACGCAGCGCATGGTCCGGGTCTGTAACCTCTTAATGTCTCGATATAAAAATTGCCCTAATTTCTTTTGCAACGAAGATGTCCCAGATTACTTGAGAACTGGCGAATGAGGGCTGCCCATGCCCGCCGCGTGATTGCGATCTTCTGCCGCTCGTATAGTTTTAATGACGCCAAATCATCAATAGTAAATGAACCAATAAAGAGGTTTCCTCTTTATCGTTTACTTCGATATCGATGCCCCAGAAATTGCACGATAAAGATGAGTACGCCTGCGCGACTTGTCCCCAGGTCGGCGACAACGAAACAGCACAGATATAAAAATGAGCCGTAAAGACGCTATCGGTTCATTCACGGAAGTGTTGGCCGTTATCAAGAACATTCAGATGTAGTTAACGCGATTAGTACCACAGGCGAGGAAAAAATTCCAGCATTGCACATTTCGGAGAAGTTATTTCAGATACCAGCAATTTGATAGAGTTTATAAATCGTTATAAATCGTTGTGTGACAACTTGAAAATTGCCGTAGTCCGCGCAGAGCGCGCCAAGAATCTGCTGACTGCAACTTCCGGGCATGCGATTTTAAATGAATTAGCATTTTCATTAACTCCTTATTAAACACAGCCTATGGCGGTGAGATATTAATTTTAAATGTCGCTTTCGGTCTACATTTTCAACGATTTTTTAGGCCAGGCCAAAAAACATTTCCAGATGGACAAATTCGTTTGTATCAATAACGTTCTGTTTATGCATTTGTTAATAGGGGCAAGAATATTTACAAAATTCTACCAGCTGGAAATTAGCATCCTCGTCTTGTGAAATAAGGCCACGTGGGGATTCGATGCGACAGGCACGTACTTTAGTAGTCACATTTTTAAAAGTAGTATACGCAACTTAAAAACCTGATTTACGAAACGCAGTTTATGTTTATCAATGCGAACGGTGACAATAATATACGTAGGTATTTGCGTTCCAGTAATGTTCCAACATTCAGGAATGACAGCTACGAATCCTGGTTGTTATATCAGAATTCACGATGGGTGTGGCCGCATCGTCCGTCCGACAGCAGTCGTCATGGAAAGCAATAAAACAACAATTGCATGAGCGCGCCGATACCTATAGCAGATATTTTGTATGAACACAAAGGTAATGCGCAGTTATAGTGCAATGCCACGGGGAGCTAGTTGATGCACATAATTGCATACCATGAAAATAATAAATATATATATATAGATTATTACAGATTACTTCTTTAATATATGTATTTGTGTATTATGTTAAGACCGCCGCGAGGCCCGACTTCATACGCCTACTCGCATTCACGTCCGAGTGTCCAGGAGCCAGAATGGCATGCCCCGTTTACTGCAACGCGAATTCGAGAGAGGTCGACCTCATAGGGGAGCTCGAGTTTCGGAAGGTAACGAGCGCGGCAGCTTTTGACGTTTGTCAAACTAAGTTAAATACAAAATTTAACAGCTTGCGGAAGCGCCTTTCTTTTTCGCTTTTATCATAAAAATGTGGTTCGAGTACAAGTTATGCCGAAACACCGCGGCATAACTGGCCTGCAGACACATTTTTTTATGATAAAAGCGAAAAGGAAAAGAAAGGCGCTTCAAACAATGTCTGCAAGCTGTTTTTTTTTAATTTTGTAATATGCATTAGCAGTTTGATTAGGCGTCAAAAGCTGCCGCGCTCGTGCCCGTTGCTCCGAGGTTATGATGGCTGCGCTATTGACCGTACGTCCTGAATAAGCGGCTTTTCTTCCGGAAACTCGAGAGCTCCCTATGAGGTCGACCCCCTCTCTCGAATTCCAACCGCTTCCTTGAATACTGAATTCCCCAATAAAGCGGGCGCCGCCGTTCTAGTCGGAATGAAAACCCTCTTTCCCCGGACACTTCCAACTCGGACGCGTGAATGCGAATTGAAAAGAGCGTATGGAAGTCGGGCCCTTACTCGCAGCAGTGCCCAGCAACGCGCAAACCACACAAACCATATATTAAAAAAAATATCTATATATCTATATATATATAGCTATATTATTTTCGCGGTATGCAATTATGTGCATCCAGCAACTTGGCTCCCCTAGAATTGGCGCGTACGCTTTAAAGCCGCATTACCCCTTTGTGTTCGTAAATATGCCTTTATAGGTTCTCGAGCGCTCGTATATAATTGTTGTTTTTGTTGCTTTCCACTCATATTTAAGAGCGACTGCTTCCTGTCGGACGGACGGTGCGGCCACGCTGAAGCCGCCCATCGTGAATTCTGATATAGTAACCAAGTTCGTGCTGGTCATTCCTGAATATGTTAGACATTACGCAAACATATATACCTACGTATATTGTAGAATTGTCACCGTTCACGTGTCGCTTATAAGCTGCGTTTCGTGCTCAGGAATGCCGTGATAATCAAGGTTTTAAGTTGCGTATTGTGCTACCCCAAAATGAGTGACTATAAAGTGCAAATGCTGCCGCACAATAGCGTCCCGGAGTCCCCACAGTGAGCGCTATTTCACAAAAGGGCCTGGGTGAGATGCTGAATTTCCGAGGAATGCCGTCCGGGGAACGGCACGCGTGAAAATAATTGCCTACGCCTGCCCCTCTGGCCATAACCGATGCACAAACAGGGCGCTGAAACAGTGTATTGGGCCTGATCCCGCCAGAAGTGTTTTTTATTTCTTCATCGTTCGGAAAGGATGTAGACCGAAGCGTGCATTTCGTTTATATCGCCACCGCCTGCGTAGACGGTGTTTATTGGGAGTTATGAAAATGCTAATTCATTTAAACTCGCATGCCCGGAGTTGCAGTCAGCGGATTCTTGGCGCGTACTGGCGCACTGGTGCGTACAGGCGCACGCAAGCTGCTGGTTGATGCAACGGTTTATAGCAATTTATAAACTCTATCAAAATTGCTTTGGTATCTGAAATGCTTCTCGAATGTGCAATGCGGATTTACATTTTCACTCGCCACAGTGAACTTCAATCGCGTTAGCAACATCTGAATGTTCTTGATGCGGCCAAGCACTCTCCATTGAATGAACCAGTTTTCAGTAAGCGTCTTTACCATGCGTACACGCTATCACATGGCCTTGTTTCCGTTGTCGCCATTTTGTAAGGACCGTCCTTTGAGCGTACCTCATCTTTTATCACGACAATTTCTAGAGCATCGATATCAGGGGCATACAAAGCAATAAAGAAGAAAGAAAACCTCTTTATTGGTTCATTTGCATCTTGATGCATTGATTTGGCGTCATTAAAAACTATACAACGGCAAGATACCAATGTGTTTTTACTGGCGAAGGCATGTGGGGCAGCCCTTCATTCGTAGTTCTCAAGCAATCACCAGGACATCTTCGTTACCAAAAATTAGAACATTTTTTTATGTCAGAGGCATTAAGGGGTTACAGATTACAGCCATGCATACGTTGAGCGGGATTTTGGGAATTACACATGACATATATTAATGCAATGAGTGTCGTAATCACTCGTTCCCTTTTCGCTCAGAATATTACTACGGTTGCACTTGCCAATCTTTCCTCACTCCCATAATATATACGGTGCAGCCGGTCCCCATGGGGAGGAGCTGTTCCCTAGATATCTTGGAGGACGGGCCCTTTTCGAGATTTGCAAATTGAAATGACGTGCTACGTCACTGCCGCAACTCGGGACTAGCATGAGCCCTTAAGCAGCAACGGCTGTCATCTACCCAGCTGGGCGAATTCTAAACCAGCATTACACAGAGAGCTGGTCAAAAATAGAGTCAGTCGAAACTGGTGCCCGGGATGGTCTATTCAGTTAAGGTGTCGCCCCGGATATTTGTAGGTTGTGGGTTCGATCCTCGCTACAGGCCCAATTTTTGCGAGTCCCCTTTCCCTTTCCCTTCCATAAATGCAGTAAATTCCATAATCACTATTTCCTCCCATATATACCTGTTCTTCTTAGTTTTCCTGTGTTTACTTTGAGTTTTATAATGACAGTTTCAGACCAATAAGACCCTTTGAAAGGAATTTTCCTGGAAAGATTTAGGTGTTGTGTTTGAGGATGTCGGACAGTATGACAGGCAACACATACTAAGACGGCGCCACCTTTGGTATGGCAGCCTTCGTAGCAGCGTGAACGAGGAAACGTCACTTGTGAAGATATTGAGTGAACCGGGATGTTCTTTGGAATTACCTATCATTTTGCAAGAAAAGTAGTATTCCGCTCTGAAAAACCCGACCATGAACCGTGTCATACCTACACATTCTTCACTGAAAGCTCTTCATGAAATCACCCACAACGAAGCCAATTCTTGGCGTCTAAGTTGCCCAATATAACTTATTAATTACTGCCCGCATATTTAGTCAACGTCAAGCGTCTCAAGACTTGCTTCATAATGATGACGTGTTGGTTGAATGAAAACATTGCAAGCGAGCTGACGAAAGCTACACATTCAGTGAACAAAAGGGTCTCGAACGGTCTTTATACTTCATTTCATTTCATTTATTTACCTTGTGCACCCGTGTCCGGGTATTACACAAGGGAGGGTAAGTCAAAAGACACTTGTTCTCTCTTTTACCGTTCGGTGCTAGATTGTTTAATGTTGTTAACACGTTCTCATTTTAGAGCCAGTCCACTTTTTTTGCGCAAAACGAATTACCTTGCAAAGCAATTGAGGATGCTTCAATATTTAATCAAATAAATTAATACAAACTGAGTGCTCGCCGCAAGCAGCTAAAGCCGTTTATCATTATTTATATGTCCGAAAACACCGTTGCTGTAGCACATCACAAGTGAAGCTAAAACACCCTACGTGGATGGACATTTGGATGTTTCGTTGGCGAATGCAGTCGTAGACTTGCTAGATTTCTCAGTGCATGTCTTATGTGATGTAGAAAAAGCAACGTCACAACGAACATAAAAAAGCCTAGTGTTAAAGAAAAATACATATTGGTGCATCTCAATTCTGCAGATGAAGCCGAAAGACAAAGAGGAACAGCGTACGTGTTTTGAGTGGCACTAGGTGCATAATATTTAGCTTTGTCGGGCTCGGGAGTGAGGCTAAATCTTTCTATAAATTGTGGACTTTCGTCCTCCTTTATTTATTGTGTTACGCTTCCCCTTCACACTTAAACATTACACCTTTTTGGGGACATTTGTTTCATAATACCCTACCCCATGCAAAGCCTGTCTTAAAGACCGACCTACGGAACCATTTTCCGCAAGGGTAGGAAGACGCCCCCTCGCGGCCACTCCTCTTCTCACCCTCTCCCCGAAAATCACGCGGTGGCATGGGCTTCTTTCTTGTCGGCTTAAGCCCCTGCCATCGCGCTTGACTTTTGGGAGAGGGTGAGAAGAGGAGCGGCGTGGGAACTCTCTGCAGCGCGGAAAATGGTTCCGCAGGTCGGTCTTTAAACATAATTTGAATCTCCCGTGCACATGTGCAGCTTTTCGATGTATTTCCTTGCTGCCTAAAGTGGTGAGGAAACAACATATATCAATGTGTCTCTGTTTTGTTATTTGTTTATTATTTATTTGTTTGCAGCCGCAGGAACGCAATCCTAAAACACTGTCGACCTTGTCGACATACAATGTCATCCGAAGCAGTGGTGCCAGTGCGTACAAGTATTTTTGTTTTCAAGCCCTCCCGCTTTGTAGCGTACTCGCTAGCTAAGTGGCGCAAAGAACCGTCCGATTCAAATCGTTCAGCCGTATGCCTCCATCGGGTATATTTTGGTACTTAATATTGAAAAGTCGCATCCTGGTATATCCACATGTTTATTTAGGACAGAATTGTGCTTCTCACCAATACAAGTAATCGAAACACCCGCATGAACGTGATGCATAAGCTTCAATATTGTTTCAACATCAAGATATCAATGTAGTTGTTATCCAGCGATTTTCTTTACTTTCATTCTTTACTACTTTTATTATGCAAATTGTTGAACTGAGCATTCTAGGAAGAATGAACCCCTGACGATTTTTCTTCTTTAAATAAATATTTGTGTTTTTTATACAAAAAAATATTTAGATAAAGATTAAAGTTCACACAAAATGTACGTCAAAGAACCACCTTCGATTAACTCTTATCTCAATTTGATATATGAGGTAGCTTTATAGCAACCTTAGTATTCGTCACCCCACAGCTATCGGCATCAAGGAGGGTCATTTCAGGTACTTGCACTTTGATGTCACACCACTGGAAGTGAACCTTTATCACACGTTTCATATTTCCGTCAACTAAAGTTCCCGGAGATGTTTAACCGCCCCCAAAATACTAAACAACCTGTCAAGAAAACAAACAAGAGGCAGTAGAATCGAGTATGCCAAAAGAGACTACAATAGACTTACCGATAGACTCTAGAATAAAGTGCAGTGCAGATAGATGCGGCCGTCAGTCGACTTTAAAACAGGGAGCGGAGTGTCAGATAAAGAGGAAAATGTTGTGAAAGTAAACAAAGAAATAAAAAAAAACACTTCCGCTTTTTATCTTTCCGAGTCTCTTTCGCTTCCTCAAACGCGCATAATTCCACTAAAAAAAATAAAAATAAAGACAAAATAAATAAAAAACCCGGAATCGTGAACGCAAGCCCTATGAAGATAGGCACCGACCGACCCTGCTCACGCGCATCCTCCACGCGTGCGCGTCCTGATTTATAGCGGACTCGCTGTCGGCATATTAAGCGACCAGGCTCAAAAGAAGCGACGGACCAGGGGACCAACACATGCTGGCCCTGATGAATGAATATTTCCGGGCGCGCGATATGCAGCGAGTTCGGCGCAAATGGTGTATTCAGTCGGGCCACGCGTCGCGCTGGAGAGGCACCCGAAGTCGCCGCGGATTCTTCGAGCTGGACAAGAGACGATGATCACCATCCATCATAATCGCTCGCTGCGGCGCCCTCCAAGAGGCCTTCGCGAGACTTTGTTCTCTGTCGAGAAAGGCTTAATATTTGTTTTGTGTGTGTGCGCGTGTTTGCGTGTAGATCGCCGAACTTTCCACTTTTTTCGGCGTATTTTCTATACCCAACCCCTAGGATACCCAGCTGGATGATCCGATTTCCGGCCGAGGTGCCACCAATCTCACAGAGGCCTATTGCGCGAGGCGGTGCCATGTAACCAGGCTTTCCGTTCCACGCCAGATGATCCCTAGAGGCGTTTAAAACTATTCCCGGGTTCTCCGCTGAAGCGATTAAGATATGGATTGGCTCGTTTTGGTAAATAAACAAATTCCCATCTGCCTCGTGCTCCTCGTCGTAGAGGCGAGGACAAAAAGAAATACTAGGACACGCAATTCAGGAAGAATATTGCGTACATACCTATACAGTCATCGCTACATTTGAAAGTGGTCTATATACTCCGTTCTTCTCCAAGTTCGACCAGAGCCGACGCTAGGCATCTCGATGGAGTCAATCGAACTGTGGCAAGATGGCATCGTCAGTTGGCAGTCGTCGTCTTTGGGCGTTTTGCTCTCACTGTATAAATGAGTCACGCAGAGTCAATGTCCCATGATGCTGTGCTTTTGTATGTGCGTTATCGGTTCCGTCACCGATAACAAACGGACAAAGACGACGAGCGCCGGGACGAGGCACTTTTAGTGCTGCTTGATTGGCTCGCGAGGATCGTGACGTCATCTGCGGTCAAACTTAAGGAAACGAAGTATATCTTACCAGCATTACGTCATGTACGTACAGCCGCCTCTTGAGTGCAGAGGAAAAAAATAGCACGTCGGTGGCAATTTGAAGTCACGAAGGAGTTAGATGAATTCGATCACACGGTTTGCGAATTACAAAATAGATTACCTAAGTTTCATTTTACCTCTAGGAATAGCGAGAAAAAAAAGGCTGCTGAAACTTATTTTGAGCACTCGCTGTGAGGCGAGGTGTATAAGGGCCGCGGTGTAAACATAATGAATGTAGGATAAAATAGGGCAAATTGAGACAAACTATTTTCATTCCAGTGATAATCTTTATGTTGGTGTCAATATTAGAAAAAAAGTATGGAGATAATCTTATATGTCTTGGCTTTATTCTCAGTAAATAGGACACAACTGGAGCAAGCCAAACATTAAACAAAGCTATTATATCTCAAACTCACACGATGTCTCAATTTGTCCTTCCTTGTGTGGCAAAATGACGCAAAGTAGTCGGGTACAATGAGACACACTTAAAAGAAACCTGATATCCGGTCAGTTTTTGCAATAAAAACAACTGAAACGGGCTGTGCGAGCTCGAATGCACCGTTCATAGAGGCCACTTTCTGCATTTCATGCACTCGATCCATACTGAATGCCGGGCTGCTAGCTCCGAAGTAATTTGCCTACCAGGCACTGCTTGTCTCTTGTGGTGTGCATCGCACGGTCTGCAAAAGGCTCGGACATTGCGCCATCTTCGGGGGTCATGATCTTTATTTTATCTTTTACAGTTTTTATTTTATTTTATTTTTTATTTCGAGGGGTAAAAGGGGAGGAGGGGGGGGGGCATTGTGACGCCGGTTTTAGTTGATTTCGCCAGCATCAATTTTTCTAGTGGGAAGGAAGACATTAGAAGTGGGCTGCTCTCCGACCTGCTTGTTCTATTTTTCTTTCCTACGTTAGATATTTTTTTTATTTTATTTGGCGGAAAAAGGCGTTTTTTGTTGCCCAGCCGTTTTTATGAAGAGCCCCGCTTCTCACAATCATTGAGCCGTTTGGCTCACCTGTGATGAGCATTTTTTGGTACTCCAAAAGTGCGGCAGCAGTGCGAGGGGAGCAACGATATTCCTTGACACTTTCAAGAGCTTTGTTCATGTGTTTTATAGCTTTATGAAGCTCTTGTTTTTTTATACGCTCGGACCATTTTATAACAACGGGAGTAAAGAAATATTTCTCAGGAGAAACGAGGAGCTTTGTGCGTTATTGAGATACGTGTCATAGAATGCCAGATTCTCGCGTTTTGCCCAGCGCGTATCGCCATTACGTAAATAACGATTTTCTCGAAAAACGCAACAACAGATTGCTCAGATTCGGTGAGCATGGAGCTAATGCAGTATACAAATAAAGTTGAAGCTTACCTGTACAGTCTAGTCGGTGCCAACCAGGGTGCGCATCTCGAAGCAAAAACTCGCGCTAAATTTGGCGTTTATTAATTTATTTTTTGCAGGGGGGGGGGGCGGGGTTAAACACGTCAACTTCAACTCCGCATTAATTTTTTCTGGAACACTTTTCCCGGTAGCTTTCACTTTTTAAATATGCAAAGTGTACAAAGGCATCTCTCCGTGAAGTTTGAACGTAGCACGATGTCTATACTCCGCGACAACTTTTCTTGGCAATGCAGTGGAAGTTACAGGCCGGCGTTTCCTCTCCCATTTCAAGTGTGCGCAGGCAGACATGTACACGTTACCCCAAAAAAGTAACTAAATACCGTTACTCGTTACTCGCTCAAAAAGTAACTAAATACGTTACTCGTTACCGATTCTCAAAAGGAACGCGTGAGTTACCTGAAAAGTAACGAGTTACTTTTCACGTTACTTTCAGGACCGAATGCACAACTGTTTTTGTTTCATGGTTTATTGCTTTCCTTTTAGTAGTCGTTGCACTTAAGCAGCAGCTGCCTGTCGAAGTTTTCATCAGTTATGTTTCCCCGCTTCCTTGAAAATACATCTCTGGCGACGCTAAAGCGTCGTTCTACTGACGCGCTCGAAGGAACGGCAGTGTTGTGTTTCAGGAAGAGCTGGTGAATCTTCGGGAACTGCGCCTTCATTGAGGACAGCGGGTAATGGGTTATGTGCCTTCCCGTGTTTGCAACCTCCGGGTTGCATTCGGTCCGTACCCGGTTCTAGAAAGTTCAACCAACGAATCTGATTGTGCTCGCTGGGTGAAGGACATTCCCAGCTGTAGAGTTCAGTACAGAAACGTTTATCGCTGGAAACGTCAGTCTAACTGTTCGACTGACGTGTTCAGCTCCTGCGGTCGCAAGCACAATCTGTGCTCGATGTGACGGCAAAAGATTCTACCTGTACTGTCATACTGTTTATTTGTTTTTAGGGTTGCACATCTGCCTTTGTCACAATAGACGCATACTCAGGCTAGAGTAAAAACAAGGCCGTTTAAGCGGTGTTGTACACGTTACTCCTCAAAAGTAACGAGATACCGTTACTCGTTACTTCGCCTTCAAAGTAACTAAATACCGTTACTCGTTCCTTTTCTAAAAAAGTAACTAAATACGTTACTCGTTACCGAAAATAGTAACTAGGTACAAGTAACTCGTTACTTGTAACGCGTTACGTACATGTCTGTGCGCAGGCTCTCCTCCTCTCCACGTTTCCGGGAGAGGAGAAGAGCCCGCGCACACTCAAAATGGGAGAGGGAACGCAGGCCTGTACCATCCACTCAGTGTTGTAGGCGTTACCGCAAAAAAGTAACTAAATACGTTACTCGTTACTTGCAAATGAAAGTAACGCGTTACCGACCTACGTTACCTCAAAATAAAAGGAACGCGTTACCGTTACCGTTACGATAAAAAGTAACGCATTATTCTGTTCGTTACTTTTTATTCGCGACTAAAATATTTGCTGTTTCGACGCTTGATATGTGGGCAAGCGCCATAGCCAAAATATGTCCATGTACACGTAGGTCCGGAGAGCCACTCACACGCTCTGTTGGCTGTCGGTCAATCGCTCAGAACCCTCCTCCGTTTTTCAGATCCCGAAAACGGGAAAGGGAATGACACGAAGGTGTCATTCTCTTTCCCAACGGAGATGCGAAACGCAGGCTTCGACGCAGGAATATCCCAAATCCACCCGAAGCCGGACCTCTTCGACCTTCCAGCCGTGGCGACGGCGGTAGCGAGGTCAAAGAGCCGCGGGAGACACACCAGTGGCAGGTGGCGTGTGACGTCAAATCTGAATAGCACCGACGTCCAAGAAAAGTGGAGGACAGCGTCATTTTTGACTAATGGTGAATTCCGCTCGGCAGATCTCGAGCGCTCCAAAAGCGCTCCATTTTGAGCGCGTATATTCCGCTCGCAGAATCTGGCTCGACTTCGTCATCTTCCGCTCGTAGATCTCGGGCAGCTACCGCCCAGTGGAGCGCCTCGACTCCACCAAACGATCTGCGGGATTTGAGAGATCTACCCGGAACTTCACAGAGCGCTCCACAGAGCGCGCTACGTCATTTCCCTTCCCAGGACGGTGACGCATGCGCAACGCGGCGTTTGCCGGCGACCGGCCACGCCGCTCCTCGCCGTCGACGAAGGGACAGGGGACGGTGCCGAGTCGGTCGAGATGGGTCTTCTTGGATGCATCGGTTGTTTACGCGGGATTGTGACGGCTCGCGACGCTTCTACCTCGCGTTGAAAGCCGGGACAGGAGCGTGACGAATCGGAAGTGCTGACATCTGTGATCGTGGAGGAAGAACGAGAAGAAGGACGGCAGAAAATCGGAAGGAGGCCGACGCAAGGTTAGGCCTGTTCATTTTGCCGCCACTGATTGTTTACTCTCCTTACGCTGCGATGCCGCCGACGTTTTCTAGCGCAATAAAGCAGGAACAGATTAGGCAACGACTGTGCCAGTGATGGTTTGTTACCTCTGTGTTTATTAAAGTCGTATCAGCAATTTGAACTCCACCGATGGCAATCCGGCTGTGCGTGCCCCGCCGCTTCGAGGCGGCGAAAGGTATGTGACGGTGCCAATGCGGACGTCTTCCTCGTTATTTGTGACATGGGCTCCGTGGAGTGGATATTTTCGCCTGTCCTGTGTCGTGTGGTATTTCTCTGCAGCTAAGCAATGACAGTTGTCACTGGTCGTCGGAAAGATCAGTCGGCTAAGCGGTGGGGGCTCGCCAAGTTCGAGCAGCGGCCATCTTGAACGGCCGAGGGGGGCAGTAGTGGAGCGGGGGAGGGGTCGCTCCAAAAAGGCGAGTTCATCTTCCGCTCGTCGATTCGAAGTGTGTCCCACGGAGCGGAATTTCGCCTCCTCGCGGATTTTGAAAGCGCTCCGGATCTACGAGTGGAATTCACCGTAAGAACATTCTGACTGGGCACTTAAAAAGACAAAAAACAAATTAAAATTTAGTTTTTTTGAAGTTCTAGGAAGTAAAGTAACGTAACGTAATTTCGTTACACGTTACTCAAAATAAGTAACGTAAGTACGTTACCCGTTACCTTCTTCGGAAAAGTAACGAGTACGTTACAACGTTACCAAAAGGAACGCGTTATTGATGACGCCGTTACTTGTAACACGTTAACGCCAACTTTCTGCATCCACAGCATTGCCAAGCAAAAGTTGTCGCGGAGTATAGTCGAGGAGATAGATGGGGCTAAACACACACTGTCTCATTCAGCCCAGCGCCTCATCTTACCCCACCTTACCCTATACTCGAGGTCAACTTTCTGGGGCGCAGTCGAGGGTGGAAACGCGTGCCCTACAGCTCCCAGATTAAGCGCAAATTAAAGCTGTGCGGGCGCTTTTGTTTTCTATCTTTATCTCTCTCTCTTGGAAACGCCGTAAAAAAGTTGTTTCCGAGCGCAGCACCTCCGGATCCTTTACAGAGAGCAAGAAAAAATTTCCTCTAGTCCAGGAAATACAGCGCTGTCGCAAGCTAAAGGTTGAAACGTCACTCAATCTCATCCAAATCGCTCACTGGTTCACTAAGACTCACCTTCTTGTTGTAATCTTCCGAGGTTATGATTAAGCGAATTTAACAGTGACAAATGAAGCGTTCGATTGTTTGGGACACATCCGGTTACTCGGTTTGGGATTTGGCGCTAAAACAGACATGAAGATGTAGTTTATAGTTCATGGGGGAAACTCAGTACTTTTCAGTGTTATTCGTTCAGAATAAAAACAAAATGAACTACAGAGACCGGCTTAAGTTTAGCCATTAGGTAAATTACTTGTAAAAGTCGCCACCTGAACATAATAGAAACAAAATAAAGAGGAAAAATGATACATTCACAAACTTAAAATAGAGTTTTTCGTTTTAGCCGCCAGGAAAAACTCACCGGACACATTCGCCATTTGTAAAAACGGTCCTTGACTGGACATTAACACGGGTCCCATAAAAACAAAAGCCAAAGGTGTGCGAAGCCAATTGTGCGAAATAACTGCGTCGTTGTGGAAAAAAATATAGATAGCTAATTGGCAAAAATAAATGCCTGAAATAGATTCACGGAACCTAAATACGAACATTTCCAAAATATTGCAGTAATGGGAAATTGAGATCAAATCTAAAACTTATATTAAAAATGCTACCATGAGCTTTGAATGACTTCTGTCATTCATAGCTCGTGAAGAGAGGTATCTGCGAGCTTGTGTTTGGGTTGCGTGGAAGCGTCCCTTAAGAAGTCCTGTCTACACAGGGCAAAAGATAGCTTAGTGAGACAGGTAGACCGATCGCGGAGGGGTGGGGGGGGGGATTACCAATGAGCTTATTGGTCGAGGTAGCAGGGAGCCTGATAAAGGAACTTAAAGCATCACAGAAACTATTCTTCGAGATAAGACCTAAACGGCCGGTAATTATTTCATATATAACGGCGTCACACTCAATCTTAAGAAGGTGACGCAGCGTTACAATGTCCCGTTTGTGTTTTCAGCGCCTATAAAAGATGTCGCGATTATGCCGAAGAATCAATATTCCCCAGCCGATCATAGACCCGCGCAGCACTAAGCATGGGAACAAGTACACAGATTGCACGACTGGCGTCGAGTATGAGATTCCGATGACGTGCACGTCAAGCTGTGTAGGGCAAACAGGCAGATGCGTTCATGATCGGGCACGCGAGCACGCAGCTTCCACTAGGACGACACCGTCAGGACATCTCGCCGTTCATTGCAGCAGATGCTCTTGCACCCTGTCATTCAACAGTACAAAAAGTTTGGGAAAATACAAAAACAAGGTGCCACGCGAACTCAATGTTGGACAAAATACTCCATGAAAGTGCTTAAGTTACTAAATACCTGCTTCATAAAGTGTTTAAAATACTACTGAAGTTAGTTTCACTATAAAGTATCTTGAGTAGAACACTCCCCCCCCCCCAAGTATATAGAAATGTAATTCACTTACATTTTCAAGATACTTCCGCATGGCGTAATTTGTATCGCCAACAGTGACAAATACAATTATACAGTTGCGCAAATCTTGTTTACCAGAGAGCTTTATTAGCAAGCAACAGCGCAAAGCGGTAAAAAACAAAAAAAGAAAACAAAAATAAAACATCGTATAGGTTCATTCTATGCAGTCCAATTATAAGGTGATGGATATCACTGAGACGTGTTACAAAACAATTCTGGGACAAATGAATTTACGTCCTGCGGCGCACCTTAGACGCATCGTTTAACTACAATCCATATTCCTTATATGAGGAGTTCACTATAGACGAACTTGGGATACAGAAATTACTAGATGGATAACAAAGAGAGCCTACATAATAGCCACGGCACTGGTCGCACCTTCTTCAAGTAGGTTACGTTCAGAAAGGCACTCAACATTGCGGGACGCTTTGTTGGCATTTTGAGAGGTTGTCCTGCTCGTAGTTCGTCTCCTGCCACGTTCTCTGCTATCAATGTCCGCTTACCAACAGTGTTCCCGAAAGCAATAAGTGCCGGACTGGCGAGAAAAAAGAAGCAGAAAACTTGATGGGTTTTCGTAGTAGGGTCATTGTGTCCACTTTTGTGTCCACTTTGCTCCAACAGGACTAGCGTATTTACCTTTTCCAAAAAAAATTCGAAGTTTGGGAATATGTGGAACGACGCAGTTTTGGAAGATTGCGGACGAAATTTCGGAAGATCGCGGACCCCGAAAACTTCACTGCGGACATAATTTAGTTAATTCCTGCTCAACGCGAGCTTACAATAAGCTTTCACGACGTTTCTGCAACGTGCGTTACACATTGCCAAGATTGTACTTCTCAAAAGATAAATGGGGGCTCGTTCTGAGGCTGCACTGCAAACACCGTTGTCAATAGACCGATCTCACTAAGCGTTTGGCGCATGCGTGACGCTACCATATCTTTAGTTCATAGGAGGCAGACGGCCGTGCAGGCGAGGGCTCGTGCTGCCTCGTGCTCCACACGCTCAGACATATCCTTTTAGGGCGAAGCTCCTTAGGGTCTAGTTTTGTTCCTTCCGTCCGTCCGTCCGTCCGTCCCATGTGTCTTCTTAAAAACAGAAAAAAAAATGTTTGCGCAGTCGACAGGATTCAAACCTGTGCGGGGAGACCCCAATGGATTTCTAGTCCATCGCCTTAACCACTCGGACACGACTGCGGGACGAGTAGGAGTTTTTGAGATGGGGTAGTAACTTAAAAGCTGGGGATGTCATGGATGAAATGTCGCATGTAGCCACTCAACGTCTATACAGGAGAGGGCGCTGCGGTCAAATGCGTATGTAATCGCGTAAAACTTTGCATGCATTGGCTCAACGTTTATAGACGAGAGGGCGCTGCGGTCAAATGGATGGATCCGCTAGAAGAACCACTGGCTCGGCATTTTACCGACAATAAAGCTGTAATAATGAAGTAGAAACGCAACCCGGAACTCAGCACTACCTATGAGCAATAAAAAAAATCAGCACCATCAGCACTACCTATGAACAAAATCAGTATCATCAGCACCACCAGAGCTTCGCCCCAATCAACATCATTCACCTCGTGGAGATGCGGTCATTTTTTTATACTGACAAGCCTGGCAGATCGCCACGAGAAGAGGCCGCCGAATTATGAAAGGTGCAGCGGCAGACAACGGGTTAGAGGAGAGCCACGTGACTGCGCCCTGCTGCGGCGAGACGCCGAAACACACTCCTCCCGGGCAATGTATTGTCCGCTAGTGGTTCTTGCGTTCCTCGCGCTATTGCTTCATTTCTCGTCTGGTTTGAAACCATGTTTCGGGTCCTCGCCGCTGCAAAAGCTGTGCGCCGATGTCCGGGTTCCCCGAGAAGTGGCTCTTGATGCTCTGTGTTACCAGATCCTCGCGCTCCAAATCTGGGACCGGGCACTTTATCGCTCCGTTGTCGAACTGCCAGGCTTTGTGAGTATAGGGAAGGCTATGGCTCAAAGCTCCAGCGGGGTTGTCGCACTTGTAGAAAGACTAAAGTTTCCTCGATGCATTGCGGCAGCGGTGGCATAGTCAAGCAGGCAGGTGTGGGCACCCATCATCATCACCCTTTATGGGGTGCCTCAGCTTCCTGTATCACTTGTGATGAGTATATACAAGGCTCGAGAAAATGTACGGGCTGGGAAAATTCACTGACCGTATATTATGCCTTTTGACGACATGAAGCTCTACAGTTTTGCTCACAGCCGTCTTGCATTCGAACGATCGTCATCCTTGAGTCCAAGAATCGTTCTTCCGAACCTAATTCTTGCCATTGTAGACAGTTTTAGTGGATCGTACGCTAAAGCTTTGCGTACGCAATAAAATTGCGGGTCGGGAGTGCGCGTGCGCAGAACGCAATAGAAGAGCTAGCGTATTGCGTACGCACGCAACGCTGGCGATTTTGCGTGGCGGGCTAACTGGCTTTGCGGAACGCTCTCGAGAGATCTCGGACCCAACGAGAGCGCCAGTTTCAAGATGGCGGTTATCTCGACTGGCGCAGCAAGGGCGACGTGGTGTCTTCGAAGTTCTGTGTTACGTAAAATTGCGTGGTGTTCAGCTCGGCGATTCTTTCTGGGACCTACCACGGTCGATTCAGATCGCCATGCAGCTGAAGGAGTGCACAGTGAAAATGTTCACCGTTCGCAATGTGCGCCAACGCTGCGATCTGCTCAATGCTAAGCCCATTCGCACAGTTCATCGCCGACGGACGAACGACTCTGAAAGAAATCGCCGAAGTTCTCGCTATGCACTGGACATCAGTAGGTCATGAATTTCATTCCGCGATAGCATTGATGAAAAGTGCCGTTTCCACGGGACGAGTGACGGAGGCTCCGTGATCGAATTTGGCTATACGCACTCGTACTCGTAGCCTCTGTACCCCGCAGAAAAGCGCGCTTGACGAGGCAGCTGCGGCTTGGTTTAATTTGAAATAAAATGATTGGACACGGTTTCATTTTCAATATTTCTTTCCAGGAGCATGGTTGCGCTATAAGCACGCGGAATTCTACGGCTCTAGCAAATTTAACCAAGATCATGCGTGGTGTTCACTCGAAAACGTAACGCACAACTAAATTCGGTCCGAGCAGGTCACTTTTAGCGTACGCTATACTATTGCGTATTGCGTACGTAAGAGCCAGCAACGCTATACTAAAACTGTCTTGTGTCTGCGATCTATGCGACTGGTATTTCCATCGACCAACACATTCTTGTACTTAAGAGACGGAGTACAGACGTGTAGAAAGTAATGTAAATGAAGTCTTGTAGAGTCTCTTGTGAGTTGCAGCGGCTGACTCGGGGTTTTCAGTGTGGCATACAAAATAGACTCCTCAATAATTCTGTCAAGAATGGTGTTTATCAACAGTGTTATAATGTACTCATACGGATGTTTTTTGTTGCCCGCAACTGTTCCTTAATGCTCTACTCATGGAGGGAAGTTGCAAGTAGAACCATCACGTTCACTTCGCCATTTCGAAGGCGCCATTTAGGTTCGTAACGAGCTGTCATGTCCAGCCGACCCTATTCTCGTTGAAGCAGTTGGTAAATTAAGGCCTTCTTCACCAGTGTCCGCACATTTTCTTTGCATTCAAAGTCTGAATTTTTCTGATGAAGGTAAATTCTGTTCAACTTGAGCCTTAGCTCTAAGTGTATGAGGAAGCCCATTCATCATTGGAGCCACTGGTCACAGTATCTTCCTCAATTTCTTGAGGAGTGGAAGCCATCCCTTGCGTTGGGATATGCTGTTGCAAACTATATGTGCTAAAATTCATTTCTGAATGAAATCTGAAAAAAAAAAGCATAAAGCAATATATGATGTGGGGATTCCTATGGTCTCCCTTCCCCGACGGCTGCGATAACGGCCGCGGGTCGGAACGCTCGGCCATCTTCGCCGTGAGCTCTGACCTGTTCGTGAGGCAGAGGGCCGCCTGTCTTTGGGGGCCCTCCTCTCACTCTCTCCCGGGGGGACCGATTTCCGTTCCCCCGCTCGGACGCGGACCACTGCTGAGAGGCGAGGAGGTTTCGCCTCGACTGTTCCCGCTTTCGGGAAAGGGACTCCGTCCGGGTGACCGCGAAAGAGATCGGACGTGTATCGGCGACTTCTCCGAGGCTTCCCCGGTCTTGGCTCTCCGGAACCCCGCGTCTGGCAGGTAAGGACCTTTTCTTACCTTGCCGGCGCGGGGGGCATTTTGGATGGGGACAATTGTAGTTCATTTAGAAGAGTGTTATAATAAATGCTCTTGGACTCTGTCCTTACTCTGGTACGTGTGTCTTCTCTTCCGCTATATTCGAGAGAGTGAGACAAGGTAGACGATCATTGGCACCGACGGAGGTAATTAATCGAACCGACCCGCGGTAATGTAGCCCTAAACGTCGTCTACATTGCCGCGGAGATGTGGGGACCGCAGGGCTACTAGGTTTGACGGCTCCTTTGAGATCGCCGCCGCTGTTGAGACAACCCTTTGGTTACTCTATCGGTACCTGTGTTAGTTGGTAGCTAGCAACATCCCACATAAAAGTTCGCTTGGTATGTGGACGCGTTTCGAACGGAGGGGCCCTCCTTTTTATGGCTCCTGCTTCCGGTGTCGAAGCGGGTCACTCTGGCATGTTCCTGTCACCGTTGACAAACTGGCCACCTTTTTTGTGGTTTTTCGTTTGTCGTTTGCTCCTGCCCGTTTCTGCCGCCTTTGCGTCTTCCGGGCAGGCGAGCGTCGGTTGCGCGCGCCCCCTCGTTTTGGGGGTTGCGGCGCCCTTTTCGTCCCTTTGGGGAGGTCTACGGCCGGCTCTGGGCGTGTTGGCTGCTGGCGCATTACGACTTCGCAGGTCTGCTCCGAGGTCGTCCACCCCCTTTCACCAGCCCACTGCGGCCGAGATGGCGCCGAGCCCCCGGGCGGTGTGTCTGGGACTTCCCCCTGCTGGTCTCCGCCGGTGGCCGGCGGTCGTTGGTCTTTTGGTGCTGCCGCCCTCATGACCGCCTCACCGCCCTCCACTGCAGCCAGCTCGTACCGCGACACCTGGGTGCAGCGGCGTCAGCACGGTGCCTTTGATGCTCTGCGGTGCTTTGACGGCGACTGTCAAAAGACTGGAACTTTCCTTTTCTTCGGCCTAGTGCGTCAGCTGTTGACCGCGGACACTGTGAAGACGCGCGCTGGGTGTCGCGTGTATTTGTTGGGGGTGCGCAGAGAGATATATTATTTTATGAGAGCAGGTGGGCCTCCTTTATCCTTTATTTAGACCCACCTACCGTTTTAAGGAGGGGGGATGTGGGGATTCCTATGGTCTCCCTTCCCCGACGGCTGCGATAACGGCCGCGGGTCGGAACGCTCGGACATCTTCGCCGTGAGCTCTGACCTGTTCGTGAGGCAGAGGGCCGCCTGTCTTTGGGGGCCCTCCTCTCACTCTCTCCCGGGGGGACCGATTTCCGTTCCCCCGCTCGGACGCGGACCACTGCTGAGAGGCGAGGAGGTTTCGGCTCGACTGTTCCCGCTTTCGGGAAAGGGACTCGTCCGGGTGACCGCGAAAGAGATCGGACGTGTGTCGGCGACTTCTCCGACGCTTTCCCCGGTCTTGGCTCTCCGGAACCCTGCGTCTGGCAGGTAAGGACCTTTTCTTACCTTGCCGGCGCGGGGGCATTTTAGATGGGGACATTGTAGTTCATTTAGAAGAGTATGTTAATAAATGCTCTTGGACTCTGTCCTTTCTCTGGTACGTGTGTCTCCTCTTCCGCTACATTCGAGGGAGTGAGACAAGGTAGTCAATCATTGGCACCGACGGAGGTAATTAATCGAACCGACCCGCGGTAATGTAGCCCTAAACGTCGTCTATATTGCCGCGGAGATGTGGGGACCGAGCGCTACCAGGTTTGACGGCTCATTTGAGATATCGCCACTGTTGAGAAAACCCTTTGGTTACTCTATCGGTACCTGTGTTTGTTGGTAGCTAGCAATATCCCACAATGGATACTAAACATGCCACTGTATTTCGCAAGAACAAAATAGTTTGCAACCTTTGTGCTGTGTTGCGCAGCAATCCCATACTTGACTCTGGCGTGTAGCTTGGAAAAGATAGAAGTAACTGAAACCAAGGCTGCAGCTTTTCCCAGGTGTTCAGAGATTATGCGCAAATAATTTTATGACAACTTAACAAGCTGGTGAAAAAAAAAAACAAAAAAAAAAACGAAGAAACCCTTCAGAGATTGCAGCAGCGGCGAAGCAAAAAGGGCGCATTTTATTTTCTGGGTCGAAGCGCCCCCTCGTGCCGAGAATTGGAACCAAACTGAATAGATAATGATGACGCGATTTGTTTTCAGTGCAACAACGGACGCTCTCACTCGTTTAGTGTGGCAAAAAGCTGTGAAATCATGTACACAGCGTGTGCCTTCAAATACACTATGGTATACCTACACTGTAAACGAGAAGTAGCCCGGATGGGAGTTTTAAAGAATCAGATGCCGATTAAACTCCCAAGCCTAAAGCATTCACTCCCGCACATGGGAGTATAGAAACTAGAAACCACCACTTTACTCTGGCTGCTAAGGGACGGGGTATAAAAGCGACATCACCTGATTTGACTCCCATTTTAAACTGGAGTTCTTGTGCCTCAACACGCCGCAAGACGAAATGGGAGTTGAAAATACTCCCATCCGTCCACCCGACTGCGGGAGATCGGCCGCCATTGACGCAGCCGACGTTTCCCCGTCCCGCCCAGTCCCGGCTCTGGCACCAACGGGTTTCCCGTCGTGGGAGGGGACGTTATAATGGGTCCAAAGCGTTTTGGGGATGGTTTTTGTCCGAAATTCCGACGCCGGCGAACACCAAATATTACATCAGTGAAAAACCAATCACAAAATACGAACTTTTCGCTCAATCTGCGAATACCTAAAGGTTGGGGGTACTATGGGGAAGCAGAAGACAATACAGTTCTTTTCGGGCAGACGCAAGTGTAGTGCAACCATTGTATGTTGTTTTAAGGCCCTTTTACACGATGCATTTTTCTGGCGCATCTTGACTCGCGAAACGAGTTTCGTGAAATGGATTCGACGTCTGAACAGGGCCGAAAAACGCTCGTCTGCATCTCCCTGGGTTTTCACGAACAACACAGCCAACGACCTCTCGAAAAAGCTGTCACGTAATCTCAAAAGGATAAGCGAGCCGTTGGCGGGGCCCAGTGGCGGATTAAGGGGTGTGTGTGTGTGCGTGGGGGGGGGGGGGGGTCTGTCCGGATGTTCTGATCCCCTCTTGATGTGTGCATGCGTAAAAATTTAGGGCTGGGAAAAAAAAAAGGGGGGGGGGTCGGTGAGGGGTGTTCTAAAAAAACATCTGATACGCTGACCGCCCCCCCCCCCCTTCCCCTCTCTGGAAATACCTGCGTCCGTAGCTGGCGGGGCCAGATTTCTGCCCGATTCCGAGCCACAGCAGGAAAAAAGTAAATAAACATGGTGCGATCCACGGATGGATACGTAGGATGTGTTTTCTTGGTTTACTCGAGTTCGGGTGCGTACAGGTCGGTGGCGCGTGGCAGCTTTCTCAATTTTTGTGCACTCGTAGTGACGAGCGCGAACACTGCATGACGCCGCCAAGAATGCTCTATTCGCGTTGTCGACGAGCGCGGAGAGCGCTGCCCGACGGCGGTGACTACCCAGAAGCCCACGCGCGAGCGCCCCATTCGGGAATTCGGGGCAGCTGGGGCCAGTGTGGTGCTCGAGGCGCTCATTTCTGCGATCTGAACCTGCCGTTCTTGCCGTGTGTCGTCTGCTGTCCACGTTTTCCCGTGCTGGTGTGCATATTTAACGTTCGTGCGCTCGACTGGGCGATTGTGCGCGTGGACGGGGACTGCTCCGAGGATGTGCTACCGCCGTTAGGCCTATCTCTAACGAGCTCGGGCCCATAGGCCTAACAGCCGGTGGTGGTTGGTGAGGTGCCGGCAAAAGCGGGAAGCTTCGTGACGCGCCAAAGGTAGAGTTCATTAGAATTAAGTATGACCTAATGTGTGTGCTATATTTTATTATGTGCTAGTCGTTCGCATTGGCCGCCGTTCCGATCGAAACAAGCGTCATCGAATGTACGAGAACGGTGGACCCAGTGAAACATTTGAACCATTTGCCGGCCAGAAATTTTCATCTGGAGTATCTCGGCTAGGTAAACGATAGTAGCGGTACGCGATGAAAGTGGGACTGAATTTTGCATTGTTCGTAAAGGTTCTGTGAAGTGCGCTACAATTTCAAACGCGTACATTGCGTAATTAGGCTTCGTCCGCTCTCTTCGGTGTCAGTTTCTTGAATCGGCGTGGTGAAAGCCTACTATGATGATAACAGACTGGCCTTCTGTCAGAATGAGGTCGCTATGGAATATCGATTTCATCAAAGCATTCCGGCGGAATCACCAGAGTCGCCTGGCACGACTCCGGCAAATCTGCCAAGCAGCTAGCTTCGACAAACGCGATAGTATGATTTGTGTTTTGTCACATTTGTGCGAGATTTTGGAGAAAATAAATGCTGGTCTGCACTCGTTATCCCCCAACATTTGTTTGTTTTCGAACTGCTAACCACTGCCCCGAATCGTTGTTTTGAAGCGTGTCCAAACCACGAGAACGAAAAGGTACAAACTGGGAAGCCGACATACGGTATGTGTAAAGACGACGCGGTTGCCACGAAGACGCGCATGCGCAAAATGGCAGCTCGTCTGGCTCGTCGGAGCGCGCTAGCCGCGGTGGTAAAGCAGACAGTGGCGTAGCCAGTGCGTCTTCAAGGGTCGAAACACCCCCGAAATTTCATAATTTTTATCTTTCCCTTTTCCACTGCCAGTTTTTTTTTTTCTTGTTTTGTGTGTGTTTCTTTTTTTGTTCGACAACCCACTACGGCGAGGAGCCGGACCCACAACGTTCCAAAGCAAAACGAAGAAGGCAACACTGCCCGTGGACTGCGTGAGCGTGAGAAATGCAAGTCCGGCTCCGGCTTTCCGAAGAGCTCTCGCCGAACTCGACAGTGTTTTTAGCAACCGAAGCCTTTCTTCGGCCCGCAGGTGCGAATGACTCCGCTCCTGAGGTCACATAAGCCGCGAAATCCTGACCTCGAAGGACGCTGGCCTCGCCTCGGAAAAGGCAGGCGGCTTGACTAAAGTTCCCCTACTCTTTGAGTCTCAAGGACTCCACGCCACTACCAGGGCAGCGAAACAAAATTTCAAAATAGCAATTCTCTGACTTTGCAAACCCTACAAACCGGACGACAAAATGACAAACAGCTTAGCTTTTTTTTTTTTTCGTCCCGTCTTTTTTTTGTTTTTGGGGTCACTCGCCTGTACTCCTTTAATTTCAATAATACGCCAACCAAAATGTAAAAAAAAAAAAAATGAATCGGGAGAGAAAGGCGGCAGCTTATGCACCCTGGAAGCCACTTTGGAATGCCCAGAATTCTTTGGTTTCAAAGCGTACCTAGTTTACTTCTTTAATCGCTGCAGTGAGTGATGTTTATAATCTTGCGTTCAACACCTGAGTCGTGAAAGTTCCTTTACGTATATAGACTCTCAAAAATCAGTTCAATAGCCAAAGCTGTCGCTTAACGCTTTTTTTCAAGAATAATTATTGACCTACAACTTCAAGCGTGCCATCAACGTCTCCAACAGAGTCGGCACATTCACGTCAGGCAGCATCGTCCGCTCTATGCGAGAGCGATGTCATGGCCATGCGACGTCGGTTTCAATGTCGCAATCCTCGGTTTTGGGCAAATCACCATGTCTGTGCGGAGCATTCGTTTCATTAAACAAACTGTCTGAGGAAGTTCTGGTTTGGACACAGATGTGAAGGGACCGCACCGCTTAGCGCGTCTCGGTGGTAGAGACAACTTGCCTTGGTCCCCAGGTCTTGTACTCTAATGCAAACCGCCTGCTGCAAATCCTGGCCACCATGCCCGTTAGCACCGC
>JAZHYW010013200.1:0-27206 GCA_037355805.1 Ixodes ricinus | reverse complement strand
CTTTTACTGCCTTTCAAAGCAGCCGCCGCGCTTTTGGTGTTCAGCTATTCTAGCGCCTAGCGGAACACTCGGTGCCTTTGAGCCGTTCACGTGTTATTTCTTGGCCCGCGCGGGTCCTATAGGGAAACGCGCAGTTACATGGTCGCCCTAGGGTGCCTCAATGTCCTTCTGTTTAGGGTGATGCCACCCTTTGTAGTACCCGATCCCGACAGCACGCGCTCACGGGTAAAATACAAAGAAATCGACGAAAGCAAAATGTCGCCATAGCACAGTTAGCGCCACAAACGCGCGCAGGGACACGCTCTTTCACGCGCTTGTAAACAAAAAATAAAAACAAAAGCGTGGGACAAAATGGCCACATGTCTCCACCTTAAGCAAAGCGCAGATGAAGGCACCCTAGGTCGCCCCTAATAAAGCCGGTCGAGTTAGAGTCTTGACATCCGAGGAAGGTGCTGCCCATAACGCTGCTGATGATGATCCGAGGTTTCATCCCCCGAAACAATAAAGTTTAAAAACATATTAAAAACAAATAGGACCAAGGTTTGTTTATAATTTTAAACGTTTTTGTTTTGTTTTATTCAGGTTAAATTAAAAGGGGAACTGAAAAACAAGGCATAAAAATTGTTGCTAGAATTCGCTGTAACCGACAGTGGGCATCTGCTTGCTGCAAGAAACATTGGCCATCGCAACGGCAGAAAACGCTCAAGTGAAAAAAACCTCGCGATTCGTGCCACCACGCCGCTAGCCGCAGCGATTTTAGCCGCGGAATCGCGGCATGAAAAACCCGGGTCTTTTCTATCGTCAGAGTGCTCAGCTAGACCAGTGGCACCACCATGTCTTCGATCGACAGGTTGCTCAAACTGCTCGGTTACAAGCTCGACCGTAAGCTGGGACACATCAAGGCCCTTTTTTGCGAAGACCGCTGCCCGGCCATCACCAGCGCAAACTCCTGGAGATCCACCACGGTGGTGCTGGTTTCCCGGCGTCATCAGAAGTTTGGCCGGAACGACTGCCAGCTGTGCACGCAGGCAGCCCTTGCCAGGCCTCCGAGACTGGCCAGATAGAAGTCCATGGCAGTCCAGCAAAGACCATCGTCGAGAAAGCTGCTGCTAGGCTTGGCGCCCTCACCGTCTTAACCATCCTGTCATCATCGTAATCATTCACACTATGAATTTGTTAGGGCTGGGCCATTGAACGACTAACGTTTCGATTAATTGATTAAGGTTTTAATAGCGGTGAACAATTTTAACCGGTTAGTCAATTTTGTAATTGGGACAGAAAAGAAGTGAGTTGGACGCACGCACGGCTCTATTCTGGACGACCTGCCGCAATTAGAGGTAACCCAACTAGCGAGTGACCCCCCCCCCCGCAAGAAAAACGCTTTTCTGCGTTTTTCTTGGGGCGGGGGGCGCAGACAAAACTCCTGGCCCTCAATGGATCCCCGCGTGACCGCGAAACGTCAACGGTTGACGATTTACTACACATCCTGCCCACCAGAGACAAAATTACACCATCTTCCCGAGGGGGAACTATGGGGTGATGCGGAGCATCGTGTTGGTTCCGAGGAAAGAGTCAGTTGCGTGCTGACGTCGAGAGATGGCGCCACCGACTGCCCTAGCGCATCCCCTACGCGAGCCTTCGTCGCGGCTCGCTGTAGAGAAACTTGGAACGCTCGCCGCTCGCCGTTTATTTTTTTCACACTTGAAGGAGAGGAGACTAGAGGAGGAGAGTTGCGCGTGCGCGCGCGGTGTGAGGAGAAGCGAACGCACGCGCAGTGCACGCAGCTGGTAGAGAGAGAGAGCGGAGAGAGTAACGCGAAGCTGTCGGAGAGAGGGAAGGGGGAGAGTTGCGCGTGCGTAGTGTGACTGCGGACTACGACGCCGACGCCGCGGGACATAGACTTGAGCAAGAGATGCTCCGCATCTCAAATCAAATCAAATTTTATTTAGACAACCGTCGAGGAATACAGCTGTCTGGGGGGCCGCCACAAAGGCATCGGCATGCCTGACAAGGCGACAGCCCCCCCTCCCCCCTCTCCACGGCCAGACAAAATGAAAGTTTTGTCTGGCCGCAGCAGCAAGCAGGCAAACAAGCTGGTAAGCAAACAAACCCATCGTTATTTTTTCCAGTATTCGGCCCTTAAACATGGACGAGTTCACGAGTATGAAAGGCAATCTGGCCAGAAAGATTGGGTTAAAAGTAAACTCTTGCGGTAAAGTTTTCAACTCGAACAAAGTCCACCGCCTTATCTAGGAAAGGCATTTTCGTACAGTGGAAGCGTTAAGTTCGCTTTAGTATCACAAGCGACGCGCCCAAGTGCGCTGCTGAGGCAAGGATAATCCGCAGAAGCGCAAACAGCAATCGACGCCTTCTCATGAAGGCCCCTTTTTCTGCAAAAAGATGAAAGCATAGCCCAAGCCCCTACTTCTTGGCTTGTTTTGGCAAGGCGGCCACAGAATATTGTTGAAAACCCAGGACTAAAGAACGTGCTTCGATAGCCTTAAGCTCTTTGTCCTACCAGCTGCCTTTGTGTCGCGCAGTGAGTGCTAGGTGGAAAGCCTGTAGAACACCAAAGATAATGTCTTTTAGCAGAAATTTTGACAACCATCTTTATCAGCTGAATGGCTGACTTCTGGACCTGAACTGCCGTATGATACCTACCTTGGCGTAACGCCGCATTGGATTGACCTCGACTGGGTGCTCCACTCCGCGAAGCTGGAGGTGAGACACGTACCGTAACGCCACACAGCAGAACAATGTGCCCGTGAGGTTTTGGAGGCTACTATACTCTGTTTCACCTTGTGTTGTACCGCAGGAAAGGCTACAAGCGCGGGCTCCTTGCTCTGGGGCACATCTCGGCGGCACAAGTTTCGTAACATAAGAGCGGCTGCCAACGCTATGAGCTCGCGCTTCTAGCCTTCGCTGCGGTACAACATAAGGTGAAACGAAGTATATGGTGTGGCAAATTGATCAGCAGGTGGAAGGGGGGGAGCTGTGTGCAACAATAACGCTCTAAATATTTGTTATGTTGTAGAGATAGCGAGCTTCCAGGGCCTGAGGTGCGCGGCTTATACTCTGCAGCTGTGTATCCCAAGGCGCTCAGCGTCACAGGAGTAGAACAACTACCGGCCGCTTGTCGCCGTACAGTGGGTCATTTTAAGCACAGTTCGAACCACAAAACCGCCGTTTCAAAGCACGCATCTGAACTCGGAATGTTTAAAAAAGAAAAAGTTTCAGCAAGATAATGTTACGCGATAGAATTGCACCTACATTATGATAAGCAGCCTGCTCGAACTGCCCTTGCTCCGCGCCATGGACGACAACAGTTCAAGCAAAGAGACTTTTCTTGACTCACAGACTTCGGCTGCGACATGCTAGAACAACGCTGGGAGGCTTTGAGATTCCTTCTTGAGTTAAGGTGCCTTTTGGAAACAATAAGCATATAGCATGGTCAGTCCTCATTCCAGCCATAAAGCTGCTGAACAATAAAATGAGAACAAACGACTGTGTTCCGCCATTATCTTCCGCTTCAAGGCCATGTTAGTGGTTTCAATCAATGAGAGGCTAAGGGAACGGTCGCACTGCAACATTTACGCGATTACGACGTGTCTCGACCCTCGGTTCAAGAGCCTCGCTTGCATCGACAAAGATTGCCGGAAACAAGTGTGGCAAGGGCTTTCCCTGCTGGCACTATGTGTCGGGGACTCATTGCGACCAAATGCAAATGAAACGGAATATAGCCTTTTCGGAAGAAAGCTAAGAAGCCACAGTCTCCTGCAAAGTGCCACTTTATGGTTCGATGGCAGAAGTAACAGATGGTGACCTTGAGCTGTTGCAGTGGTGGGGAGCGCAGGGCTCTCCCTCCAAACCTGGTGCCAATCGTTAAAAGGGTACCCAGCCACTTTAACACCATGTGAGCGTCTCTTCAGCGCAGTGGGCGTGATCGTGATCAAACAAAGAAACTTGCTCCTGCACGAGAATGTGGACAAACTTCTTTGTCTTAGGAGCTGGAGCAAAAATATGTCTGAATCGTTGAACTATATGTATCGTCAATTGTGAATGTCTTTTGCGCCGTGTACCAGAGAGTAAAATAAGTCTTCAAAAGCAAGACGTGTTTTTGCATTATTTTTAATATACTGTTTATAAAAATAAACCCAAACAATTAGTAGGTTAATTATTTGATTAAAGGGTGCCGATTATTCAGAATAAATTTTTTATTCGACGCTCAGCCCTATAATTTGAACAATACCCGTTCATCATCGTTAGAAGCGGCGCCACAGGTGTTCAAGCAATTGGCGATTTGCTTTTGTGCGGCGCCGCGGCTCTCCTGTGCTAAAATAAATATAGCATACAATCGTCTTCCATCTCTTAAAAGTACCCTCTCCGCGAGCATTCTGATGACGATGTGGCTTTTCCCTTTACAACAGGCAGCTGGACGGAGTCAGCACCCTCTCCGGAGAGCATTGTTAACGAACACACGTGTTTTAACGCCCAGACTCAAGATGGCGCTTCAAACGACGGGAGCAAACTGAAGCCGGTGAGGAGTGGAACCCCTTCCCGCAGGAGTTCCACAACCGAGGTAATCTAATAACGTTGTCTTGTGCGCGCAGCCTTGTGTGATACCCAGAAGTCATTTTATCGCATATGTCAGGTACTGAATCCACTCGCTCGTCGAGCCCACTCAGTGGAACAAATGATGTCGTCACCCTGAGGAGCAGACATGAAGGCACCCTAATGTGAGATATTATTAGAAACCACCGCGTTCACCTTGCTGCTTCGCCACTCATGCCTCAATGACGCGGTCTAAAGCCACTAAATGAGCTGCGCTGAGAGTATCAGCACTACGTTCCCCGACATTGTTATGTTTGCCGCCATTTTGTTGCTTGTGCAGAGCATACGTGACTGCCGATCGTCTTAATTCAAAAGTACAACGTCCTACGCATTAGATTTGGTGTTAGAAAGCTTATATAATATTTCTTTCCTTTGTCGTTAACTGTTTAAACATGTGCGGAGGACGGAAAAGTGTTTTTTTGTAATTTCAGATAAAGCTTCAAATAGGTGGCAGCCATGATTTTAAGTCACAATAAAGCCAAGTGTCGTTACTCTGGAGCGTAGCTAATTTAGTGGCACTTACGCGGACTTTACTGCAGCCACCAGTCGCGTGCCGTGTGCCGGTTTCTTAATTATATGTTTAATTACATTTTTTTCGGGTTCCTCTAAACTGAAACGCGCGTCTATCGCTTCCGACGACGATGTTCCCAGGACCGAAACACGTAGTACGTATATCTCTACAGTTAACTCAAATAGAAGTTGGGTTAACGACAAACGTCTTGCACACAAAATACACCAGAATAATTTAAAAGATGTCTCGAGGCGACGACAGAAGTCGAGTTTTATTATGGGCAGGTTGAATTGCCACTGTAGCTGCTGGCGTCTCTGAGCACGGTCTTCATAACCGCCGAGGAATGCTCCAGTCGCCAGTATCCCGCCGCGTAATTTAGATAGGTCTCTTCCTTGCACTGTTGCTCGGTGTCTTCATAGTCGATGCCGAACAAGGCCATTCCCAAATAAAGGTTTGGGTAAGCCTTCCTAATTAAGCACATCTGAAAGGAAAAAGGAATATAAGAGTTATTATTGTGTCTTTAAAAAAAACGGCATCGGAAACCATTAAGCTGATGACTGCTGCGCATAGTGCAAGGGCCTGTGCAAAACGAAATATGCTGCAGGATCTGACACCCGATTTCGGCTTAAAAGAAAACAAAACACGTGAGGCGCACACGTCGAGAGGCGAATTTGAATCGCACGCGCACCCAGAAGCTGGAGCTTGTCGGAATTCGCCTGCTTGAGTGCCCGCTTTTGGTCAAGAGATCCAAAGAAACAAAAGATCCCACTACTCAAAAGGTCCAATATTGAATATTTTGACACATTGAATATTTTTAACTCTCCAACCACGAGTCAAAATTTCCAATGTGGGTCAAGGGATCCCAAGCGTCAAGATGTCCGACGAGTCAGAAGGTCCACCAATGGATCTTTGGATGCTTAGCATATCTTGACTCGGCAGACCTGAGTCAAAATATTCAATGTGGGACAAGAGGTCCAATGACTCTAAACCTGAAACGTCATATTGCCGGGGGTTCACAGAAAACCCCTCAACACTCCTTCCCTGGTCGGGGGGAGAATTTGCACAGTAAGGATCAGAAAGCGATTTTTGACTACAGTCCGTTACAAGTCAAGAAGGTAGTAGCAGCTGCTACCCACAAGTGTGATGCACCCGCTTCAAACACCTCCGCAGTCGACAAAAACAATTCGCTGAAAACGCCCCATCTCCTCCAATGGATAGGTATTGGCTAGAGTCCTTGTAGTGGGTGGCATCTTGCGCTCCCTAGCCGGGGCAAATGATGTATTTTAGGCCAATATATTAATCACTCCGGAAGCCCAAAATATTATATTAGTTCCCAAGAAACATTTTCCGTTAATAAAACTGTTTAAAATTCGTTTGTGGTACAGACCCACTGATGTCAACAGTGAGGTTGGACCTCTATGACACCCTGCGTTTCGGTTTAAGAAAACCCCTGTCTTTCGGGTTCTGGCAAATCCGAAGGTGGTATTTGCTTTTCGTTATGCATCGATCCTAACGTGAAGTCAGCGGAATGAGATTTCTCGGATAATTCTTCTTCAGGACAATCTGGCGCACCTCGACGTATACACCAAGGCGCCTTTACAGGAAACTTAAGAGCGGCGAGGGCCTCAACCGCGTTGCACGGCAGCTGATAATGAACGCGTACGTTCAGGTGTGACACGATCCGCCCGCCAAACCTGTGGAGCCTGGCCTCACTGTGGAGATGTTCTGCATCGAAGTCAGCACACTGCTTGGCGTTGGTGTACGGGCAATCTTCGAGATCAGAAAAGAGGCGAAAGCAACCGAGGAACAGCTTTTTTAACGGGTGGTGCATGAATGCAGCCGATATCGAAATCCCCGTGTCAACTATGCCCCGCAAAAACACCATGCCCTCTTCGCCCCGTTTTCAAAAGCCTCAATTTCAGAAGCCCATGACGCGGATCCCTCGAGCTTGTTTAACGTGTATACGCGAGGTTGTGTAACGTAATCATGCCATACCCGGGAATCAAGTAAAGAATAACTGGATAACGTTTTCGTTCTTCAGGCGAGCCCTATTCACATTAACGTCTCGTGACGTTAAGAGTGATAACAAACAGAAATTATCAGCCGCTGGCAAAAAATTTAAAGACAGCTTTTCTCGCCCATTGAATGAAGGCTTTCGTCGGCTCAGAAGCACGCGCGGATTCC
Organism: Ixodes ricinus; assembly: GCA_037355805.1. NCBI lineage: Eukaryota > Metazoa > Arthropoda > Arachnida > Ixodida > Ixodidae > Ixodes > Ixodes ricinus. The sequence goes on along the minus strand of JAZHYW010013200.1, from coordinate 19,900 downwards.
AGTTCCAGCGAAGTGGGTTCTGTCGAAAATATAAAGGCGCAGCTCATGGTGCCATATTTATCAGAACAAACACCGGATCTATCTTAAAAATAGTTTTATTCATCTCTGTAAATACAGCCTAAAATTCTGAGTCTGAGCTTTCTCTATGACAGCAAATAACATCACCGAAGAGACATTTTCTCGAGCGTCAACGTCTTAGGTTAAGACATGGAACAATGCTAGTTGAAGCGTATATAGGTATATGGAACGGGGGCAGTGAAGACGGGGCTTGTGGCACGTGGGAAATACGAACGGAGTAATTGAACGCGGGGTCTCCGCAAAGTGAGGCTAATAACGCAAGGCTTTGCGACAGGGATTCTGCAAGCATGGCAGCCGTGCTGCACATCTTTTGACACCTCGATAGTGCCCAGCAAGGCAAGAGGCGGCGCAAAATCAAGTACTGTAATTACACGTTGTGCGCACTGACATCATGCGTCCACCGTTTCTTTCGTCGGAGCGAGGTCCCCATGTTCAACACGGTAACTGCCGAATTCTACACGAGCACTGAACTTCCCTCGTCGAGGGCTTGGCCGGTGCGCCGCCTTCTTCACGACGTCGGATTCGAGCATGACAAGAGGTAATAAAACCCACGACTGGTTGAACTAGAGGACATCGTCGCCTGGCAGCAGAGTTACCTGCATAAAATCGCACGACACGGGCAAGATGGTTGGAAGATTTCTACCTGGATTAAACTTGGGTAACGACAGGGTACTCAATCTCGAAGGTATGAGCAAACACGACCGTGGCCTCATCCCACGACGTCTTCATGCGTGGTATCTCGACGGGCCTCAAGCAGCCATCGGGGAAGTGCCAAAGCTTTATTGACACCCAGATTGGCAATGAGGACGGCTCGGTCGATGGCTTCGTCGACGGCTGCCTGGACGTGTTCTGTGGCCGAAAACTGCCAATTACGATGACGACAAAAATGATGCCCCCCTCGAGTAGTGGTTCACGGTGTAGTTGACAGACAGCCGACGGAAAGTGTTACCGTCATGTTCGACGCTTCTTTCCATTCCCGGCAGTTTGAAGCAGTGCCGATGGCGTATTCACGCAAAGACAACATCTAAGAGGGGCCGACTTCTAATAAAACTTATGTGGGACCCCAAGATGCTGAAGAATCAGCTCCTCGACATTGTGGCGTTGGTGAGGCCACATCACCTAAAGTATCGCGTGGACAGTGCTGCAGGGGTGGCAGCCCGCACAGTGGTCAGGCTCCCGGCTTATCACTGCGTATTCAAACCCATTGAAGCGCAATGGGTCCTGATAAAAAAAAACGTTCTTGCTGCCCGAAACACGACGTTCAAGATCGTCGACTTGGGGACATTACTCAACAAAGAAGTTGGCAAGGTCACCACTGACAACTGCGTTAATGCTGTGAGGCATGTATTTTACATTAAAAAAGCGGTCAGTCGGTGCGCTCGCACAGGTGCTCCCGTCCGGTCCATCGTCATCCAAGTGGATCGACAGGACACCCTATCCGAAAGTGACCTATCTGGTATTGAGCAAATTGACCGAGTGTAACACCAACATTAAGGATAAAGCATGAAACATCTCAAAACACAAAACCGTCCTTCTAAAGGCCACCCATCGGCCCCCAATGAGACTATCCCCTATGGGATTGTCGAATTCGACCAAAACTGACCTTCCGTGTCTCATGCTGTCATGCTTCTCTGCTTCCTTACCTTATTGTTCATGGCTTTTCCAAGTGGCATCCAACTAATAAACTTTTCTTTTGGTGCAATTATGTCTAAAACTTTGTATGTATTCGACATTGCCATGAGTCACCAGTATAGAGATCAACTTCGCCAAAAATAAAAGTTTGCAGCCCATCTACGGAGAGACATCACAAGCAATGCTGGCTTCCCGCTCCCTAAACATCTTCACTGTGAAACATATCGGATATTGATTGTAAATAAGCACTTTTTTGTCCGAGGAGAACGACAAAACAGATCACAGTCAGTGCTCCACCAACATATAACTTGGGTCCACTTTAAAGCATAAACAAGATGTGTGGTCATTTACACGATTGTGGTCATTGCGAAAATAACAATAACGTTTGTTAGCACAGTGGAGTGCAAAATCTCAGTACTATTTCTCTGTTTCGAAATTTAAAGTGGACGCGTGTGTTCATTCACAGGACTGAGGCCACTATGAAAATAACAATAAGCCCAGTGGGGGCACAACCGAATATACAATCGAACACTTTTCTCTTTCATCTAATGCAACAAAAGACATAAATTTAAACGTAAATGGCATTCGCCTTCTCCTTTTAAAACTTGATGTAAAAAGTCTTCTGTCCCTGACGGTATCCCCAACGCCTTTCTGAAACGTTTTGCGAACATGATTTCGCAGTATTTGTATGTTTTGTTCAATGCATCCTTGGATCAGGGATGCCTGCCGCCTGATTTGCTGTGTGGAAAGGTTGTGCCGGTGCACAAGGAGGGGAGCAAACTGCTGGCTTCGAACTAAAGGCCGACATTATTAATCAGCAGTTGCTGCAAACTGCTTGAACACGTAATGTCCAGCCACATAACTTCGTTTTTAGAATCCAATAACATATTAGCCAACTTTCAGCATGGGTATAGAAAAAAGCTATCAACCACGACTCAACTCGTATCAGTTGTTCATGACTCCGCCAATGCTATCAACGAAAGGAAACAAATTGATGCGATATTTTTGGATCTATCAAAAGCTTTGGATAGGGTACCGCACTATTTACTGCTAAGAAAACTGCAGCGTGTAGGAATTTCTCCCCGCCTTGTGAACTGGATTTGCGCGTATCTGACGAACAGAACGCAGTTTGTAGAAATTAACGGTTGTCAAACGCAAAATCTTGATGTCCTGTCAGGTGTTCCCCAAGGGTCTGTCTAGGGACCCCTTTTGTTCTTGGTATATGTCAATGACATAGCTGACGACCTTGACTCGGGTGTGACTGTGAAAATGTTTGCAGACGACTCTGTGATTTATACTACTGTCCTTAACACCTCGGACCAATTATCGCTTAACGAAAACTTGTGTAAAATTGCTGACTGGTGTGAGAGGTGGCAGATGGTTATAAACTACTCGAAAACATGCGCTCTTACAATAGCACACAAGAAATCTCCTCTCGAATATACGCATCATGTCCGCGATAAACTCATTGAATCTGTGAGTGACGTAAAATACTTAGGTCTAACTATTAATAGGAAACTTAGCTGGGACACCCACATAGACAATACTTGCGCGAAGGCCTACAAAAAACTGTGTCTTTTAAGAAGGAAATCGGGAGCGTGCAATTGGACTGTCAAACTTTCAGCCTATAAAGCCCTAGTCCGCCCAGTTAAGGAATATGCGTCAATTGTGTGGGACCCATATTTAAAGAGAGATATAGAAAAAGTGGAGAGGATTCAGCGACTAGGTGCACGTCTTATTTTTTCCGATTTTAGGCACCTCTCCTCTGTTACTGAAATGTTTAATAGATGTGGGCTAGAATCTCTCGAAGTCAGGCGGATATTTGCAAGATTAAGTTTTTTTTATGAACTTTACCATAACGAAACTGGCTTAAGTAAATACTTGTATAATCAGCCACCTCCTCAGCGCTCAGCAAGGCTAAACCACTCAAAAAATGTCAGACAATATGCTCCTAGAAATAATATATTTAAGTACCTCTTTTTTGTACGAACCATTGAAGACTGGAACTCACTGCCGTCAGGCAGTATGAACGCTTCAACATCCAATAGTTTTGACTCCTTTCTTATAAACATGTTGTAACCCTCTCCTGCTAGGATGGTGGAAAACCATCCGCAGAATTTCTTAAATACAAAAAAAATCAGCAGAACCCATCATTTGGGAATGATTATCTACGTTAATGCGAATAGCATCAAACGGTGCGGAGTTATGCGCGTTCGTCAGGTGGCCGGCACACTCTAGATACGCCAGCCCACTCTTGAGGCGATTCTAAATTTGTTGACACTTTCACAGCCCTGCCCACGATCTCCGGAGCCCAGCACGTGCGTTTGTGTCACTTATGAAGGCGAGCAAAGCACGCGCCATAAGCACAAACACTCAAAATGGTACCGACCAGACTTTCTGGCGTCTCAGCTAGTCTCAACTAACGGCACTCTAAACGGTTGTTTATATCTTTACCATAGGACGCGCTTTACAGCGCTGTAACAGCTGGCCGGTGCGCGCGCGTTCCATGCCCGAGGGCTCATTCCGCTCTCGTGAGGCTGAGCACGGCCGCTACATCACCCTCTCCCGAGCGCGGGGAGAGGTGAGCTAGCGGCCGTGCTCAGCCTCACGAGAGCGGAATGAGCCCTCGTGCATGGAACGCGCGCGCACCGGTAGCTGTGACAGCGCTGTAGCGCGTCCTCAGGTAAAGATATCAACAACCGTTTAGAGTGCGTTGAATGACTGCCTTCATAGCTCTGTGGTTAGCGCGTCTGCCTGCTGATCAAAGGGTCAACGGTTCGAATCCCAGCCGGCGCCGGTCTTTTTCATTTATTTATCGACCCGCGGCGTAAGAGGTTAGATAGACAGATAGATATATAGATACATAGACGAAAAGTGCGTGAAGCAGTCAAAGAATGCTATTCGCATTAATAACATGTGTCAGCCCATTGGGCAGTGAGCTATTACTGCCAGATTCACACGGTTGAGGTCACTCTGAGGATAGCAGTAACGTGTGGAAGCACTCTGTACAGTAAACTCTTTGTGACAGTGATCCGTCTCGAAGCAAAAATGGGACGCCAGTGGCGAAACCTACGACAGGGCACTCGAAGAATAACAATAACATGTGTTAGCCCAGTGAAGAGCAAAATCCCCGTATCGGTGTTCCGTTCCAAAGCATAAACGGGATCTGTGGCGAAACACACGACTGATGCAACTGTGAGAAGAAAAACAACGTGTGTTAGCACAGTGTAGTCATAATTCCAGTGCGAGTGATCTGTTTCAAAGCATATTCAAAACTTTTGTCTCCATTTCTATTGCTGAGGCAACTTTGAGAATATCAAAAACGTGTGGACGAACAATGAACAGCAAACTCTTAGTACCAGTGATTTATTTCGAAGCACAACAGGAACCCCTGTGGCCAGACACACAATTGAGGCCACTCTGTGAATAACAGTACCATATTTTAGCACAGTGGAGAGCGAAATTCCGGTGCCAGTGCTCCGTTTCGTAGCATAAACTGAACACATGGGGATTATTAACATGACCGAGGCCATTCTAAGAATCTCAATAACGTTTCTCACCACTCTGCGCCGCGATCTCTCACTGCCAGTGATCAGTTTCGAAGCATAAACAGGATGTTTGTGGCTGAGAACCGCAACAATGTGTGTCAACGCTGTCGACAGCAAACTTTCACTGCCAGTGGTTCTGTTTCGAAGAATAAATGGGACGTCTGTGGCCATTTATTCGACTGAGGTCACTCTGAGAGTAACAATCACTTTTGTTAGCAAGATGAAGAGCAAGATTCCAGTGCGAGAGCTCTGTTTCGAAGCATAATAGGGGCGTCAAAAGCTCCCTTGATGTCGATGACCATTATGACTCCTGGGTTGCACTTTGACGAGTTGGCGGACACGTCTTGGAGGATGAAGAGCACGCTGCCCTGTGTGACGAGGTGCGGTCTGAAGGGGTGTGGCATAGATTTTTTGAACTTCATGTAGTGCAGTTATACTCGCTTGATATACAGGGTGTTTCAGAGGGCTAGAGCCAATACGCTCCTGCGAAAACTACTCATAGCAACGAAAAAGGCTTGTGTCGTTTTGGTCCTAGGCCAGGGCCCATTTAGGAATATTATTAAGTTCCTTGAAAATTAAGTTGCTAATTATTTTTGCGTAATAACATTTTTATTATTGTGTTTAAGGGCATAGTTTCAATTGAAAATTGCTCAGCATTGTTGAAAAGCACTAAATCAACAAATTGCAGAACGAAAGAAGGCACGCGAAGCATTTTACCGCTTCTAGAAAAACGCACAATTTGACGGGTTTTAAGTTTCGGTTTGTTACCGGAGTGTATCTCGGTCGGCAGCCGCGCCCCGTGGAGAGATAGTGCAACCAGCTTCTGCTGCGTCGCGCGATGACAGCGCAGCAGAGGTTGGTTGCACTCTCTCCACGGGGCGCGGTGCCGCCGGGGCCGAGATGCGCTCCGATAACAAACCGAAGCTTAAAACCCGCCGAATTTGTGCGGTTTTTCAGAAAGCTGTAAAATGCTTCGCGTGCCTTCTTTCGTTCTGCAATTTGTTGATGTAGTGCTTTCAACGATGCTGAGCATTTTTCTAATTAAAACCATGCCCTTAAACAAAATATAAAAAAGTTAATTACGCAAAAATAATTGCCATCTTAATTTTCAAGGACTTTAATCATTTTCCTAAATGGGCCCCTGGTCCAGGACCAAAACGACACAAGCTTTTTTTTCCTTGCGATGAGTAGTTTTCGCAGGATCAATTTGCCCTGAGTTCTCTGACACACCCTGTATATTGTAAAACAGCACCCACTGCTTGACGTGAGGAAAAGACTACTACGACATTGGTGAAGGGTATGTGAGACGACAGATATCTGGGGAATGCCAGTGCCTCTGCTGGTAACTGGGCCTAGTGTCAGTGCGCCTCAAGCTTGATGTCGTGAGCCTTGCAGGAATGATCTAATGAAGTAAAGCGGCCTTCCATTAAGCCGTCAATTTTTAGCCCCCCCCCCCCCCCCGCCTCCCCGGACTGGTGCAGTGTAGGGATATAAATCCAACCTTTTTAGAGCCGATTAGAACCACATTGCAAAGATTGAAGCCAGACTTGTAACCGAGGACAGTGTTCTCATGTAATGAATTGCCGTCTTGAGTGCGTGTGTGGCTTCTTGTAAACCTGATCTATAATGAATGTAGGTGTTCCTCGCTTTTGTGATGCCGTGGTCTGTAATATACATAAACCACTTTTTTTTTGCTGGAGCTGCTCTATTGCCCCCGTCAGCTTGCCCAGAGGTTAAAAAGGTGCAGGTCACAATTTGGTGTCTCTTCTCGCACCCGGATTAAGTAGGTCACGTCCTGGAAGACTTGGGGATGTACTGCTGGAGTGGAATCATGGAACCCGTCGAATGGATTGCTGAGAAGTTATACCGTATGACGAATCATGCAGATCCCTTTAAAGGCTGAGGACGTAAAGCTTGCAATGAGATCAAATAAGTAGGTGGTCGCTTTTCATTGTCGGAGTGCGCGCGCGATACCCCTTCGCTTAGAGAACTCCATGGGCAAAGTCGCATAACTCTCAAACCACAACTCGCTGTACTCGTCATAAGTTTTGCACGAATATCGCCAATAACGACTCCTTGTTTAGTCCTTAACAATTTTCATTTGCCTCATGGAGACAACCCAGCTCCTCCTTAGTTTATTCCTGGTCATAAAATTTAGCAGCACAGTGATGTCAAATTCATTAGTTCTTATTTTCTGCTTAGAGCGTATACATTGTGTGGCAATGGACATCTAAAAATGATTCCAGTACGATGGTGTTGAAAAATGCGACTCGTGAATAAGCTTAATCTGCAGTGGCAATGGTTTTATAAAAATGACATTTCCCGAACATTTGTTTCATCGACACTGCAAAGTTTTAGAGCGCAGCTCTTAGGCGCCCGTTTCCGGCTTGAGCGGCGTCGGCGCAACCGCGCGGTGCATTATGGGTAAATTTCCTCACTAAATTTAGCCGACAAATTTCCCCGCGAAATTCAGCCGAAAATGCTCTCCACCAAATTTAGCGGGAAAATTTCTCCGCTAAATTTAGCGCAAAAAATTCCCCTAAATGGGAGGCAAGCAGGAGAGGAGGAGCGGCATAGCCTCCTCCCCGAAACCTTCCCCTCCTCCTCCTCAAGAGCTGTGCTCTAGTTTGGCGTTACAGGGGATTGTAAACGTCTCATTTTTTTAAGCATATCGTTTTATCGACACCGTTATCGGCATATCATGTTTTGTCGACAACATTTTTTTTTATTAGGTTTGCGCTGGTCTGTTTGTGAGCGAGGGTACGGGTACATGCATCGGGAAAGGAACCACCAGTACATGCTGCTGTGAAGCAGCATGTACGGGCCGGCCAGGTGGGCTTTATTTTTTTAATGAACTGCGGCACAGTTTTACCACAAAGCGCCGTGAATGGGGTGGGTCGCATAGTTTAACACACGACCCAGTGATAAACGCACGACAAAAACTTCCTACAATGTGCCATTCGCGTGCCGATGAAACCTCACATCGCTGTGTGGTAGTGTCTATGGAACGAACAGTGTCAATAAATTGCGTGTCGTAAAAAACATTGTTGCTGAAAGGTTTGTGAATGAAACAAATGTCGATTAAACGACAGCGACCCTCTTGTCTGATGGTTCCCTGGAAGCTCTGACAATGGCGACTGAAAAGGTGCCTTTAAAAAGAGTTTTTTTTTTAATATTTTCTACAGGAGTCTGACTTCGCCAAACTTTTTCGCGGCTAGGGCCTGCTATAATACAAAGATAAACATACGTCAGGAACGTAATTAGGCGGACACGCAACACGTGCTCAGGCATTGCCTGGTGCACGGGGAAGAGGGAAGTGAATAAAGGGAATAGTAAAGGAAACTCACAAACACAACAACAGGAAGGTGAAAATCGGGAATACTGTTCTACGAAAACGGTGCCCTCACCCAAGATCCCTTCAAGAGCCCTCAACCGATGGGTAAGGTAAGGGGATGGGTGTGACGAGGTTAACTATCCCCAAAACTTGGAGTGGAGGTACTCGAGCTCCAACACATTGGCAAACAAGTGCCAAGAGCAGGGCCATCGGGGAGGTTCGCGGCCACCTTCGTCATTATTTGCTACAACTCAGAGGGCGCTGCGGTCTCTTGGGTTTGATTCCCTTGTGGTGCTGGCTAAGGCTGCTCGTTGCTGCTGTTTCCTGCGTCCCGAAGCAGGTGCCATGAAGACATGCGGTGCCCACCGCGGTTCTTTCGCCGCGGTGGGAGAACAGGGGGCGCTTCGGGGGCAGAAGGCGCGCGGTTTTTCCGGTCAGCGGAAGCCCCCGCCGTTGACCGACCTGACGCGAAAGGGCGGCAGCAATAGAGAGGAATTAAAGTCCGAACACGACAACATCTTCAACAAGCTGAAAAGGCTGCTGGTTCGCGCTCCTTTTCTCAAGCTGCCGGACCTTCAAAGAACATTCGTTTTCAAAACCGACGCTTCAGATCACAGCGTCGGAGCCGTTCTTCTCCAGGAGGACGACAGGGTATTACACCCGGTCGCATATGCCAATAGAAAGCTCATCCCAAGAGAGGATGCCTACGCGACAGTCGAACGGAAGGGGCTGGCGTTAGTGTGGGCAATCTGAAAATTCCACATCTACCTGTATGGCAGGCCGTTTTTGCTGCACATGGACCATCCGCCACTGCAATACATTAACTTCATCGGCCACGCCAGTGTCTGCCTTATGCGCTGCAGTTACAGGAGTAAGACTTTCGCGTGCACCACATTAAAGGTAGTGAAAATGTGGGCGCAGACTACCTGTGTCGACTGTAACAACTTTCCGAACAGGCTGGCTGAAGTTCACAAAAAATCAAAGAGGCCTCGTGGAAACACGGGTGCTTGAGCTATAATCGAGCGCGTATTGAGAGTGCACATTTAGTTTTTGTGTTGCTACAGATTTTTTTTACAGCCAAGCTGTTATATCCTAGGGTCTGCGAAAAAAGGCGTCCTCAGAAGCCGACAGTAAATTCTCATTGGTCCGTCATGGCAAGTGTGAATAAATAAAACAAGAGAGGGGCCGAGTATGAGTAAATAAAAACAAAAAGAGGGGGCAACCAACGTGAGTCAGCCTTCTTTGCATATTAGATAGGGAGGTCCTGTTCCCTTTTTATCATCTCTAGGCGTCGTCTTCGAGGCCGTCCTAGAAGTCGTTTTTGAGGGCGTCCGAGAGGTCGTCCTAGGCGTCGTCCTCCAGGCTTCGTCCTCGAGGTTGTCCTTGGTGTCGTCCTTGAGGTCGTCTAGACGTCGTCCTCGAGTTTGTCCTATAAGTCGTCCTGAGGTCATAGAGGTCTTCCACAACGCATCGTCTTCGAGGTCGTCCTAGAAGTCGTCCTTTGAGTTCGTCATATACGTCGTTTTCAAGGTCGCCCTAGAAGTTATTCTTGAGGTCGTCCGAGAGGTCGTTTTAGGCATCGTTTTCGAAGCCGTCATAGACGTCGTCCTTGAGGTCGTCTAAGACGTTGTCATCTAGGCGTCAGCCTCGAGGCCGTCCTTGGAGTCGCCCTTGAGGTCGTCCGAGACGCCATCTTCTAGGCGTCGTCCTAGAGCTGTCTAGGACGACGTTTAAATTGCCCTCAAGCTTGTCGTAGAGGTAGTCCTAAAGGACGACGTCTAGGCCGACTCCTTGAGTCGTCCTTGAGGTAATCTTGACGTCGTCCTCTAGGACGATGCCTCAGAGGACGACGTCTATGACGACATCAAGGACCACTACTAGGACGACGCCAAGGAAGACGCCTAGAGGACTAACCTCGAGATCTTCCTTGAGGTTATCCTAGATGTCCTTAGGCATCGTGCTAGACAACGTAAACATAACAGCTTCGCTGGTCCTCCATTCTCACGTGAAGTAAAAGGGCACTAGATTTTTATTTTTTTTTATTTTTTGTATTTAAATAGTATTTGAACTGTTTGACAACTCCAGAAGAGTAGAAAATGAACAGACAATTTTGTGTTGTTGCTGTTTACAATGTTTTTACACAAGTGAATGTTTGATGTCGCTTGGCGCTTCTGTCACTTCGTTCAGTGTACTACACTGATTCTTGCATGTGCGTGGCTTGTGTATACGTTTTGTGTGAATTGTTTGATATTCACAAGTGAATATTGTAAAGTGAAGGGTTGTGTCGCATAAAACAACAAGGAAATTATACGACGGTCGGAGAGGGAATGTCTGACAACGTGGGCTGCCGCCTGGGTTCCCGGAGTCCACCCCTTCTCCGAACCTCCCGACGCGTGCGGGAAGTGTTTCTCAGCACCTCGCTAAATGGTTCCTTCCCTCACCTCGCCCGCCTGGGCTCGTGGGGGGTAAGCGTGTAGCTCCCTGCTCTTGAATGCGCTGCCCGGGGATCGAATTACACCCGAAGCCATAGGCCGCAGACGGCAGCGTCTGTGGTGGCTACTGTGACAAATATTGCGAGGCGCGCTTTCTCGTAACTCTGCCCGAAAACAAACCACACAAAGAAATATACCAAGAGGTCTTTAAACCTAGCAGAGTTGTGTCACGTGAAACGGCGGGGAGTGCTTAAGGCGTAGGAAGGCGACTGTTTTCAGGGCCAAAGGGCAGATCCGCAGGGCAATGATCGTCTGGAAGAGGTAAATTTCTACGCTTGGTGTGCGAACCTGGGTTTGGGTGTGAAGAACGAAAAGGTGTGCGTGAGGAGACACGGAGGCGAACGGACGCATCGCGTCCTCTAGCGGGACAACGAAACCACTGTCGTCGGCCCCACGCAAAGTACAGGTATCGAATGTTTGCATGCAATATCAAGAACTGAATGCGAGACCAGGGTCCCCTGCGGATAGTGAGCCGGCCAACCACAGGAACTTCTCCACGTTGGACAGACAGCGCAGGGAAACGTCGTCTACCATCGACTAGCAAGATGAAGTATTTCCCGCTCGCTGTTACTTTTAAAATTAACATATTTTGCAGAGGTGTTGTAAGTTGGGCGAGTAGGTATGATGACATGATGAACAGAACAGCGCACAAAAAGATAGAGTACAGAGAAAAGGAACATTTAGGACACACAAGCGCTTGTGTGTCCTGCATGTTCCTTTTCTCTGTCCTTGTCTTTTTGTGCGGTGTTCTGTTCATCATAACATATTTTGATTCGGTTAATTATAGTAGCTTTATTAGTGATTGTAAGCATTTGTAAACCCTACTTTTGTAAGCGTTATATTCAATATTCCAAAAGTGATTTGTGCAAAGTGTACGTATCGTAATTCGCTTGCCTACTGCCACAAAACCAAATTTTTCTTGTAATTTTGTCCCACGTCTTCGTCTCTCTTCATTGGTCAGATTTTGTACCAGAATATGGACCGATCGCTCGGTCAGTGGTCCACCGTTTTACAGTGTCACGCCCAGAAAACTCTCTCAATTATTTTTTTTTAATGCGAAAGCATTAACTGTCCTACAGAGTGAGCCGTCGTCATCAGCTTTGAAGCCACACTAGACGGCATTTAAACTCCTTTCTCCAAGTGAAGCCGGCTCGCAGCTTTGAAATCACGCGTAAAGCATAGCCAAACGATACCTAGTTTCCCCAATCCCAAAGGAGCGTAGTGAAGCCGCTGCATATAGGCTTCAGACCCATTGGCTGGCGCGCGTCATAGTTTCAAGAAACGACTTTCCCGTTGGCCGCTGCAGGTGAATTCTCAACGACCGCCACCCCATGGCGCTGCTTGTCTGTTCGGCAGCGGCTCAACCGCTCCACGCCCAAGGTCAGCGCGCGCGCTCGACCGTGGACGCCAGTACGCCGAAGACGAAATGAGGGAGCGGAAGAGCGGCGTGCATGCTTTCACATTCACAACTCATAAGAAGTACCTAAGGTGTGCCTTGAGCCTTTTTGTTGTGACAGAACTCGACTGGCAGGAAATGTTGAGTTGTGTGGAAGATTCAAAAAGAAAAATGCCTCCCGGTGCCCCCCCCCCTTGTTCCCGGCTTACTTCACTAAGGCCGCGAACCGGAAAATGGTGCGGAGTTCCGCGGGGAGTCAGGTTTAAATCTGTTTACATTTTTAAACAAAAATTTAGTCACTTATAGTAGGTTACAAGTCGAGAAGGTAGCGGAAAATGCCCCTCAAAGGGAATCTTGTATTCCTCCGCCACCAATCTCGTCTCATATTTCCTGTCATGTCACGACCTGCGCGAACTAATCTTGTTTGTGGAAACGAATATTGCCAACAGGGTTGCAGTACAGATTTCCTTAGACTCCAGCATCTTGAAGACAGAGTGATTAAGCAGGCGACCTGGTTGATGTTACACATTTTTTTAAAACCGGAGATGTTTATAAAGTCAAGACGAGATGTACCCTGGCTAAACGTCCCAGTGACGAGTGCCGTTCCGGGAGACGTGTCGGAGAGATGCTGTATAAACGACGGTGCAAATAAAGTTCAATAACTGCGTTTGCAGACTTTTTTGTGTTGTCCTCTTTTTCATCCGTCGTCTCCGGTTTTTGAAAAATGTGTAAAAAATCTTAATGCAATTATTCCGGTCTTTGCCGCGGTCTTTACGCTTACCCAAGCGTAGGTGCCGAAGTCGTAACCGTGTCTACTTTTATTCGCAATAGGTTCTGCGGAACAGCGTGCAAATCCAGCGATAGCACTGCCATCAAAAAGTATCACTGTGGGCGTTAGGCTTACCATTGTCCGTCTGTCACCGTCTTATTATTCGTGTCCTCAGGTTGAGTGTTAACACCACCACGACATCGGCTTTTCTACGCAATGGTTTCCGTAGAGTGACGTGAAAATTCAGCGGTAACTAAGCTCTCCTTTATAGCTAGTGGGCATGTGGGATGGGCATAAGTGAACCACCAACACAGTGAGTGTCTTGGTCCCGATTTCGACAGTCTTTCTGCTAGCGTGAGTAAATAGATTGTTTACTAAAAAATACTTCTTCGAAGCAGTACATGTTTATCTGTGAAACGTGATGTCCTTCTAAAGTTTGTGGGCACCCTGGCGGCTCCACAGCCCAGTTGCCCGACTGCGAGGCAAAGGTGCCGAACTTTTCCCGCGTGGCGGCGACGTCACGCCAGCCACGCGCACATCGGATGCGCCGCCTTGATAAGGCAGATCAGAGGCGGCGCACGGAGAGTCGCTGACTGGACTCAGCCGCCGCTGGTAACCATGTTAATCGTCCTGTCCATGTCCCATTAAATGTAGTTTCTTGTTGTTGAAACCGTTGGCTCCGTGTTATTCCTCCGGGTCGGGTATGCAGCAAGGCAAACCGACCACAATGGCGCCCAACCGTGGTATGCTACCCACTCGCAGGAATTTCACGGGGCTTGGTTTCTTCTTTCGGTAAGCCTTTTTCATATTCCCCGTGTTTCCTATCGTTGTTTCGTGCTTCCGTCACGTCCGCGTTTGTTGTATTGGCGTGTTTCTGACTGTTTGTTTTGTGACCGCGGCAATCGTTTTGCGCGCTTGTGTTGGGTTTTTGGGGGGCGTTTCTTTTTTTGTGCTCGCAGGCATGCTCACACGGGAGCAGGAAGCCGCGATGGCCGCAGCGGCACAAATGAACCTGCTCACGAAGGTCACGGAGATGTGCGACTCCGTGATGCAGCGCCTGGCCCACACGCCTGGCCAGCAGGAAACCCCACCGCGAGAGCCCCGACCACACTTGACGGTTCCAGTCTACATGGGGTACGACGACGTCAAGTCCGTGGCAGACTTCCTGGGCGAGCTGCAGACGTACCACCTTGCCTCCGGTGCCTCGGAAGCCTTCATCGTGGAGCGGATTGTCCCGCTGGCGTTGCAAGCCAGCGCCAGGTGCTGGTTGGGGTCCCAGGCCCCCTTCACCAGCCTGGCGGACTTCCAGACAAGGCTTCGCGAAGAGTTCCTGCCCGCAGGCTACGCAACGCAGATTCTCCGAGAGCTCGAGGCAAGGACGCAGCACCCGGACGAAAGTCTGGTCCGGTACGTTCGGGTCATGCAAGAGCTCTTCAAGAGGGCGGACCCGAAGTCACCGGAGTCGGACAGAGTAGCTCGGGTCAGAAGACAGTGTCACCCAAGGTACCACGTCTACCTGATCAACCGCACCTTTGAGACCCTTGAAGAGCTAGCCCGGGGCGCCCGCCTCATCGAGGAAGCTCTTCATGCCGAGCGGAACTACGTGCCGCCGCCACCAGCCAAGTACGCGCTCGAACCGGCATGCGCATGGCGGGGCCCCGAGGCCTCCACGCAAGTGGACTGTCCGAACGAGACCTCCCTTCCCCACCACGTCAACCAGGAGAGTTGGCGTGGCATGCATGGCGAGCTCCCGTGCGGGATAAGCGGATGTTCGCCTAACTCTCCCCGAGAGGTCCCCGGAGGTCACAGCGGGGCCCGTGAGGGTTTCGGGCGGGGGTCGCCACGACAGGTGGGAGGTCGTGTGCCGTGCCCTATCGTAAGCTGGGGCCCAACGGAGATCACCACCCAAGCGAACCATCTTCATCAGTCTGCTCCTGCAAGTGCTGGCGAAAGCTGGCACGGTGCGGTCGCAAACCCGCAGCCCAGCAGCATTGACCCCCGCCGCAACGGAACAAGCCCTCCACAACACAGCCAGTCGCAAGCCTGGTGGAGGCCCTCCCATAGTGGTTCCTTATCCGATCACTGGAGGCGGTCCGACGGGCACCTCGGTGCGGGTGGCCTAAGCAGGCAACTGTCGTCGGACTGCTGCTACCACTGCGAGCAGCCCGGCCATCACCGAAACCAGTGTCCAAGACTTCTGGACACTACAAACGAGAGGTGGCACGAGACGGCGGCAAAGGGCCGGAACCAGAACAACCAGGGAAACTACTACGGCCGGCGACGCTGAAACCAGACAGCCACTCGCCGACGGCCGTTACAGTCCCTGGGAGCAGTGAGGCCACGGCACAGATTCCATCGGTATGTCGAATCCAGCCCGAGCCTAACATCATTGAACCGCGCATGACGATTTCACTGCTCGATTTTCCCATTGCCGCACTTTTGGATACTGGGGCCGCTATCTCGCTTATAGGGGATTTCGTTTTCGAACTCTGCAAAGCAAAAAAGATAAGCCTCCGGGAGTGCGAAACCCGTTTGCAGCTAGCTTCTGGTACAGCGATAACAGCTGGAGGAGCCGTGAGGCTGCAGATTCGGTTTAATGGAAAGAAGCGGCGTCAGCGATTTCTTTATATGCCGGGACTCGTGGTGCCTGTGATCTTGGGCCGAGATTTCATTACAGGCGAAAGCATGACGCTCGACTTTTCTGGTGGCGGATACCGGCTGGGACAACAACCGGAGCTGACTCCGTTCACCAGACGAGAGGACTGCATCCGTAACCTGCCCACGGCAGCCCACGTCACTGATGTGCCGGACGTCTTGCCTGCCGGCGTTCGAGAATCGTTGCGAAAGTGCCCCGCAACCAGCCAGCAGAAGCAGGAGCTGCAAGCCGTCCTGCAGTCTTTCTCACCGATGTTCACGGAAACACCTGGAAAGACTGACATCCTGCTGCACCGCATTGAAACCGGTGACGCGCCGCCACGGAGGTGCAACCCTCGACCGATCAGCGTCCACAAAAGGGCACTCCTTGATGCGGCGCTCGAGGAGATGATCGACACCGGTTCAGTACGTGAGTCGAAGAGCCCCTGGGCGTTCCCCGTGGTTCTCGCTCCGAAAAAGACGGAACCGCCAGACTCTGTGTGGATTACAGGCGGCTTAACGATGTGTCCGTACGAGACAGCTACCCTTTCCCCAGCATTTCCTCCGTGATGTACGCGCTCGGTAACGCGACCGTGTTTACAACGCTGGATTGCAGTCGCGGGTTTCTTCAGATCGAGATACACCCATCAGACGTTCCAAAAACGGCTTTCATCTGCCACAGAGGGTTGTTCGAGTTCACCCGACTGCCGTTTGGCTTGTCTAACTCTCCAGCCAGTTTTCAACGCCTGATGGACGTTGTACTCGGGAACTCGAAGTACGAATTTGCCATGGCATACATGGATGACGTGGTTGTTTTCTCGAGAACTATGGAGGAGCATGTCGAACACCTTCGCATCGTGCTTGAGCGAATGCGTAATGCTGGGCTCACGATTCATCCCGGAAAGGTTCAGTTGGCCGCGCCCAAGATTAACCTCCTTGGATTCGTTGTGGATAACGGCACGCTCCGCCCCAACGAAGATAAGTTGCGCGCGCTAACGGAATACCCAAGCCCACATGACGTAAAGAGCCTACAAAGATACCTCGGAATGATTGCGTTCTACCGGGATTTCATTCCGCACTGTTCCGAGATATCCCAACCGCTCAATCACCTACTAAAAAAAGGCGTCAAGTGGTGTTGGGCCGAACAACAACAATGCGCATTCGCAGCCCTTTCCAAAGCCGTGACTGACAACGCTTGTTTACAGCTCCCAGACTTGAACAAGCCGTTCGTTCTGCAGACAGATGCAAGCGACTGTGGCCTGGGTGCTGTCTTGCTGCAGGAGTATGGCGGTGTGCTTCGGCCAGTTGCTTTCACGAGCCACACGCTAACTCCAGCCGAGCGCAACTACAGTGTCGCAGAACGTGAATGTCTCGCCATTATTCATGCTTTGAAGCGCTTCGATATGTACCTAGATGGCGCAACGTTCCAGATTCAATCTGATCACTTAGCGCTATCATGGCTAAGGGGACTTAAGAATCCAGCTGGACGTCTTGCTCGTTGGGCGCTTACGCTGCAACAGTACGACTACTCCATAGTGTACCGCCCGGGGTCAACGAACAAAGTTGCTGATGCGCTCTCTCGTGCTCCACTTCCTGAGGAACACTCGCAGGATACCCATGGCTTGGTGACCGTCGCGGTCACGGCACGAGGATCCCCAGATTCACGGTGGGGTACATTGGTGAGCCGCGAGGACCTTCGCCAGGCGCAGCTGGATGACGGACTCTGCCAACGCGTGTCCGCTTGGCTGGCAGCACGAGGTCCAGTCGACCGCCCAAGTGACGAGGAGTTCGACTCCTACTTGATGAGCGACGACGGCCTCCTGCTGCGCTACATCCCCCAGGCCGACGACGATCCGGATGGCTCGGCGTTCCGGACCGTGATACCCCGCAAGCTACGTAAGCTTTTCATCCGATACATGCATGACTCTGCCTTGGCAGGACACAGCAGTGGGAGCAAGACTTACGAAAAGTTATCCCAAATTGCTACCTGGCCAGGTATGAGGCAGGATGTGCTCCGATACGCTCGTAGCTGCTCGGTGTGCCAGAAGGCAAAACCACGTGGTGGTCAGCCCCCGGTCTCATGCAACCAATCGTGAGCCAGAGCCCTTGGCAGATTTGTTGCTGTGACGTCATGGGCCCCTTCCCACGTAGTACCCGCGGCAATCAGTACTTGTTCGTGGTAACCGACCACTTCACGAAGTGGGTTGAGTTGTTTCCTTTGCGGAAGCTAGATTCGCAAAAAATCTGGGAGTGTCTACTTGAAACATTCGCTAGGTTTGGCTTTCCTGCACAGCTTGTAAGCGATAATGCCTCCTATCTAACGAGTAAGGTGTTCGTGGACGCTTGCGCGGTGCTGGGAATTAAGCACAAAAGAACTTCCCCGTACCACCCACAAGCAAACATCACGGAAAGGGTAAATCGGAACCTTAAGATGATGCTAGTGGCCTACACCGAGCGCCACAAGGACTGGGACGCGAAACTGCCCGAGCTGGCATTCGCAACCCGTACGACCACTAATCGGTCAACGGGCCTCACTCCTGCCCAATTGAATTTCGGCAAGGAGCTCGCGTTCCCGCTTTTTAACAGTCTCCTTTCTACAGAGTCTGGGGAAGGCTTCGCCCCTACGTGAAGTTCGCAGAGGACCTGCGAAAGCGCTTCTCCGATAACCTTCGAGAAGCACGAGAGAATCTCGACGTCGCCCGAATGCAGCAGGCAGAACAATACAACCAGGGGCGACGTGACTTGCAGTTCGAGGTGGGAGATTTCGTGCTCCGGCGTACTCACCCACTGAGTGACGCCGCTCGAGGCTTCGCAGCCTCCCTCGCCAACAGGTGGGAAGGTCCGTTTAGCGTGCGTGAAAAGTGCTCACCACTCACGTACAAGCTAGTTCACTGTGAGTCTAGTGAGGAAACCGGACCTGTTCATGTCACCGACCTTAAACGATTTTTTCAAGCAGAAGACGAAGATTCCTTGCAGGACCGGAACGACACTGACGGCAGTCGCGTTCCGGATACCCCCTTGTCTCCACCAAGGCGGCGGTATAACCTGCGACGTCGGTGACACGAAAGAGAGAGGAACCTTTTTTTTTTCTCTTCGGCTTCGCCTCTCTCGCATTTTGGGGGTAGTTTTCTACTTCCACGGATCTGCTCCCTTTTCAAGAGAGGGGGAGAAGATTGTGTGCCCACCTCAGATTCGTTATTTTCAACTTTCTGGAAGGGGTGCGAAGATAGCGTCAGGCTCAACCCTCAACTGAGCCCCATGTCGTCTGCTTTCTTGTTTTTCTACGAGGATGGCTCGTGGTCAACGCCTTCACCACACCCGCCATCGGAACAACACGGCAGCCGGTCTCATGGTGGACCGGGCCACCAAGGACATCGGCGCGCCAGAGGCGGCCCAGGGAACCATGGACCGCGGCC
This sequence comes from Ixodes ricinus, assembly GCA_037355805.1. Taxonomy (NCBI): domain Eukaryota; kingdom Metazoa; phylum Arthropoda; class Arachnida; order Ixodida; family Ixodidae; genus Ixodes; species Ixodes ricinus. The sequence continues at coordinate 601 of JAZHYW010013200.1, read as the reverse complement.
ACCCTCTACAGGACGGAGCGGCAGCTGGCCAGCCGAGCCCTGATCCAGAGCAAGGAGCTCAAGCGACAAGCTGGAGCTGATCGAGCCGCTGCAGAAAGAGCAGCATGTGACCAAGGAGCGGGCGAAAGAGCGGACGCCGAACGCGTCAACCAACGTGGCGAGCGCGACCTCCAACGGGACATCGCACTCGTCCAGCAGGCGCCGGCCGGACTCGCAACGTCAGTCCGCCCAGCAGCGCCATCCACCCCTGACGCCCACAACAACGTCTCCGTCTTCGACATGCCGGACGAAGCTTGAGGGGGGGGGGAGTGTGGGCACCCTGGCGGCTCCACAGCCCAGTTGCCCGACTGCGAGGCAAAGGTGCCGAACTTTTCCCGCGTGGCGGCGACGTCACGCCAGCCACGCGCACATCGGATGCGCCGCCTTGATAAGGCAGATCAGAGGCGGCGCACGGAGAGTCGCTGACTGGACTCAGCCGCCGCTGGTAACCATGTTAATCGTCTCTGTCCATGTCCCATTAAATGTAGTTTCTTGTTGTTGAAACCGTTGGCTCCGTGTTATTCCTCCGGGTCGGGTATGCAGCAAGGCAAACCGACCACAA
>JAZHYW010013199.1:0-44814 GCA_037355805.1 Ixodes ricinus | reverse complement strand
TTGAGCGCTGTCTTTGAACACTTGTTTCTGTCACTCGCCCAACGAGGCGAGAGAAGAAAATGACTCAGAAAACCACCCCTTCCCTCAAGGTAATTTTTCTCCGAGTGAAGTAAAAATCTGATCACTCTCTGGAAATGGCCACTTCTCGGCTGGTCGAGGTGTGGGGTGGCGACCCTGATAAGAGTGTTTACCCTTTCTTGCTCTTTGTTTCACGAGTACTGCTGAGCTTCAAAACTTTTTGTGGAAAGACATGGAAGAAATAAAAAAAAAAAATAAAGTACATAGCAAAAAAAATCATAAATTGAAAGTCTATTCTAGTAAACCTCGAGCGCTGATGCACCGTAGAGGTAAAAAGGCCAAGGCGAGATGGCTATTCTTCTGCTGAAAGTGTGTTTCATGATATGTTTGGCGTTCTACCTGCGAAAACCTATTTCTTGCGCACACGCAATCTGTACTCACGTGTGCATATGCAGCCAATCACGTAAAAAATAAACATTCCAAAACACGTCCGTGCAAACACACACATAGATGGGTGCGACGCACACACTAGGATCGAAACGCTTTCTCCCGTCAAAAGGCTTGGACCTATCAAACAACCTTTCGATTTCCTATTCTGAATTGACGTTTTTGAAATCTTTGTTTTGGATTCTATTTTATATTATTTGTTCTTATTGAAAAAAAGATTATCGCATATGACTGATTTTGCTTCGAGCGGCGTTCTTGAGACACGCCCCGCTGAGATATCTGCTTTTTGTCGAAACGCTTTTTGCGCAACACGGTCTGTCACAAAACAGTGTTTTTTTGTTTTGTTTTTTGTATTCACCGAACCATCAAAGTCAAAATCGATATATCCTCCCCAGTTACCTACCTTGCTTCCGGCCCAGTCAAAGTTTGTATGCATTTTTGCTTGGTTCTCTTTGCTGAGAAAAGCGACTCTTGACATCGGAAAAACGCTGGGCCCGACTTCACCTTCCAGTCTTCTTTATTTTGCCGACGCTCTTCTGTAGTCCTGCATGAACGTTGTCAATGCTTTTCGTCGCTGTCAGCGCTGATTCAAGCGAGCTACTAAAACGATGGTAAACAATTCAGTGCGCTGTTAGTTGACATTTTTCTGTATTGATTCTAATTTTGCTCGAAACTTCAAATTTGAATAAACTGTTCTTTCGCAACACCATATGTTTTTTTAGAGCGCAGCTCTTAGGCGCCCGTTTCCGGTTTGAGCGGCGTCGGCGTCACCGTCGCCGTCGGTGTTGCCGACAATGGCTGTGTTCCAAAATTTACTCCGATCCGACTCCGGAGTAAAGGTTTCGTACCGGGGTGTTCCAAAACTTACTCGCGCTTACTCGATGACGGCAGAACTCGCGTTCCAGAAGCGGGTTGTTTACTCCGGAGTAATTACTCACGTTACCCTCCTCGATCGGTGGGTAACCTCGGATGAAGTCGAGTAAAAACGTCACGTGATCTGTTCGTCGTCTGCTTTCTGCGCCGACAGCGGTCAAAGCTCGCTTGCTTCGTTGGTTTTGGTGGCGGACGTTCGAAATGAGAAAGAATGAGGTGCAGCATATGTGGTTATTGCGATTTGCTGTTTTCAACGCACAGATTAACTGCGTTACATCCAGACCGTGCACCTTCCCCGGGAAGGTATACATGTTATTATGAGTGTGCGAGCGTAAACGGGAGCTTCTCCTCGTCCTCGGCGTTGGAGGGAATGCCACATTCTCACGTTCAAGGCTGAAAATGTTTAAACGCACTAAATGATAAGGTAGTATTTTTGTTTCTTCCAGAGTGTTCGTAATGAGAGGATAATGCTTGTAAAGCAGTGAAGGCTTCAAAGATATTATTGTAATCATATTCGCGTCAAAGCGAACGTAATTTTTATAGAAAAAATCGTAAGGGTGCGGGCGAGCAGTTTCAGGTTAATTCAACATGGGTAAGTTTCATATCATACTTGAGAAAGCACCCTCGCGCTGTACCACTGCACCGTGTGGAATCAATTTCTGCAAGACAATCGGTACAAATTACAATGCGTGGATTATGTATGTTTAGGGCTATCGCGTTGATTAATAAAAACATATATTTGATGTCTAACTGTAAGGAGTAAGTAATTTTCATCTCAATATACAGCTCATAACGAAGGTGAGTAAAAGAGGCTGGTGGATCCACCTCAAAAAACACCGCGTCGTCATTGATACTATCGCCTCTTCGGGTGCTTTCTTCATGATCAAAAGAATCGTCTGCTACTTTCTCCCATCACTGCTGTGTTTTCTTTTTGCCGTAGTCCAAGACGAAGCCAATCCGCGTAGTATCCAGGTGATTATCCCGGCCGTTCCAAAATCCAGTCGCGGATCGTTGACTCGCGATGTCACGTGGTATTACCCGCCTGACGTAGGAGGCAGGTTACTCGAATAAGATTTGGAACATAGCCAAGGTCGACGTAACCGCGTGCTGCATTATAGGACGTTTCCCATAATGACGACACACGTGGCGTCACGTGTGACGTCACATGGGGTCACGAGTGACGTCACTAGGGTTTCGCTAGTGACGTCACTCGTGACCCGCGCGTTGCATTATGGGACGTTTCCTATAATGCAAGCGCGCTGAGGAGGAGGAGGCGGAGGAGCAGAGGAGGAGAATGGGAAGGAGGGGAAGGGGAGGAGAGGAGGAGATGAGAAGGGGAAAATAAGGAGAGGAGGAAGAAGGGCATACCTTTCCTCCCCTCCTTCTCCTCAAGAGCGGAAATTAGCCGAACATTTCCCGCTACAATGGCAGGGAGCAGGAGGGGAGGGTACGGAAAGGCGGGTATGACCCTCCTCCTCCTCCGTACCCTTCCCCTCCTCCTCCTCCTCAAGGGCTGTGCTCTAATTCGGCATTACAAGGAATCCGTAAACGTCTTCTCATATTTTTTTCCCAGATAAATCAAGCGTTAAGTAAGGTGTTGTTTCTGCTTTGCGCTGACGTCAAAGTCTTCTACGTATGTTTATGAGCGAGGGTTGGATGTTCAAACTCATAGCATGGCGTTAGGGGAAACGAAACCGAACTGTCGCTTGCGGAAGTCATGTCGTGCGTAGCTCAAAATCACGTTTTGTTTTCCTAGGTGACCAAATTGTAAGAAATTCTCAACTCCTCTTTAACAGAGGTAAAAAAGGCGAATAAATAAAATGGACATCTAAAGAAGTAAAACAGATGAACAAAAGATTGAAATATATATATATATGTAATTTTATCTCGAAGGTTATGTTTTTAGATAGACAAATATAATTTAATTAAGAACTTCATCCAATTCACTTTTTTTAGGAGGGTGTATGCTTACATATATGTAACTTTTACCAGTCTTTGCCTTTTCTGATCTATTATAGCATTAAATATTCATTGAATTCTTTCCTATTCAATAATCAGTAAAAGGAAGAAATATCTTTAAGCAATTAGATTTTAGTGCATTAAAAATCTTAACACCGCTCGTTTTAGTTTAAAAAACTAGTGGTTTTTTTTTGAGTTTGTATATTCTGCTTACCTCGACCATTAAATCAAGTTGAGAAACGGCCGCGAGTGCCAGAAATAATGCTAATATAGTTTCCCATGAAACATTTCAAGTTTAATGGGAAACTGGAGCGGTTTTGTGTTTAAGGAAAAACACTTAAGTCGTCTTCACGTGGCCTCCAGGATCAGGAATATCCAGACAATATTCAATTTTAGTGCACGGAGGCTGTGGAAACTCATTTTCAAAGTACCTCTGAAATCCCTCCTGAGCGTATCTTAGCACCATATCCTGACTTTTCAAAACCTCCACTCTCGCCCGTCTTTAGCGCCTATCAAAGCTTATGCACGTGCACACTTGCTATTTTCAAAGAAGATTGAAAAAGGCGTCATGAATTGTGTCACTGCGGCGGAATATATTAGGTAAGCTTGCAACTGCACGCGCTGCTCACTCGAGCGACACGCGCTTGGCGGCCCAAAGATATGGGTATGACGTAAATGAGTGTTTTAAGGTTTTGTTTGCTTTTTTCTCGCGTTTAGTTACATCCTCGGGAAAACAGAACGTGATATTTATATTGACGGGATAAATATAATCTACAATCCAGCTCTAACTCTTTTGAATGCGAAAGCATTGACTATCCCATGGAGCGGAGCCGGCGGCTGTCTGTAACCGTAAAAAAAGAAAAGCGAAAGAAATGCCTATTTCCTATTGGCTGGGCAAAACGGCTCCTAGATGGCCATTAACGGCCGCTTCACGAGAGCGCGCGCTCGGCCGCCGGCCGCAACCTCGGCAGTAGCGCAACGTGGCCGTTCACGCCGAAGATACCGAAGACGAACTGTGGGAATGGAAGAATGACATTCATGCTTTCGCATACACAACTCAAATGAAGTGCTTACGTATCCTCGGAAGTTTTCCGAAGAACCTCTTCGCCTTCCCTTTGACATCAATATTAAACGGTAAGATTTGTCGTGTACGTTTAGAAAAGCCGGCGTCGGTGGCGTGACGGAAAAATCCTGATTGGTCAATATGGTCATTACGTCACAGCCCCATGACCTCGCTCTAGAATTTCAAACAACCCACGATGTTCACATGACACGTGACGTCAAGCGTGGAATGAAATTTAATAAAATATTACACGTAATGCGAAATGTTGGTCGCCGCATGTGTAAAATAATCTCGCTTCATAACGTGAATCTTTTGCCTTAAAGTAAAAATTCAACAAATGTAGTTAGGATTCGAACCCACGACCCTTAGGTCGCAAGCCAGGCACGTTTACACGGCATATGAGAATTCGATGTGAGCGGGGCCCCATAACTCTATCGTGATTCACTCTTAAAGGCGAAGCTTAAGTGTCCTCCAAGTTTTGTATTTATTCTTTTGTGAATTGAATTTTGTACGCAGATAGATTATCGTACTCATAACCGTGACTTTGCACGAGCCTCCTCTACCGCAACAAGCAACATAAGTATGATTCAGCCAAGTTCGGCGCACCACGAAACGTATGCCTCATTAACTACAACGGTGAACAAAACACGCACCTTTTTTTTATCATCTTGCTCGTTTACATGATTTCTAACTGTTCACGCTACTGTATATTTCTTATGTTCGCTCAATACCTGTGGTATTTGTAACCTGTATAATGTATTGCCACTGTTGCTTAAAATTTGAGGATGTTGAAAATCTGTCAAGCCGTTCCTACAACTTGTTTCCCCTGTCCTCATCATTGTGCAAATGTCAAATAAACAAATTTGATTAAGATTTATTCAGCCTTTATGAGGTGCGACGGGATTTCTCACGATGCAGACTGAGCCGAAACAACTCTAAAGATTGCACGCGAAGGATCCGTCATTGGGAGCGCCATAAAACACTCGACTACCAGCCGCACACCGCTTCCCGACGTCTAAGAGAGGAACAAGAACGACAATAAAACAAACAAAAAAACGCATGTCTACGTTCCAGCGCCGCGCACTTAAAGGAAGGCTGAACCGAAATTTGGAGCTGACAAAACAAGGCTGGAGCGATAGGCGGGACGCTGCAAAATCCCAAAACATCACTCATACAGCGATATTTCTAACGGATGGCCGTATGTTTGGAAAATAAGTTCACGATGGAACAAGGCCGACGAGACATCTCACTGTCACGATTTTCAGACCCTCTCCTCTTCGCTTCGTCCCCTCGAGCAGGTGAAGCGAAGCGAGGAGGAAAGAAGTGCCGCTTCCCCTCATTCTCAATTGTTCGAAGAGAATCGTGACGTCACGTTCTTCGCATGATCGCGCCATGTCTTTTCCAAACATACGGCCATCTGTTTGAGATATCGATGTGTGAGGGATGTTTGGGAGTTTGTAGCATCCCGTTCAATGCTTCTGCAGTCTTATTTTGCGAAACCCAAATTTGGGTTAGTATCCCATTAACGTTCATTACGCTCGTTCGTCGCGGTTGGCCGAGCGCAAGCCTGGTGGAAACATGTTGGCGTGTAATTGCCTTCCTCTTAATTTAGAATTAAAACAGCGCAAAGGACAAGGGGGCGGATGAGGAAAGACAGACACAGCGCTGCGCTGTTTGTGTCTTTCTTTTCCAGCGCTGTGTCTGTGCCTTTCTTCATCTGGTCCCTCGTATTACTCAAACGGAAACGTCGTTATCTATCGTGCTCTCGTTAGAAAACAAACAAAAATGGCCGTGACTTGCTTTTGTCTTGATTGAACTTGAGATAACTAAATTGTTCTTGCAAGCAAGAGCTCCCCTGCGTGTTGCACACAAGCCTTAACGTGAAGCTAGAAAATAAACAAAATTGCACTGAGTGCAAATATCATGGCCATCTGCGTAAGGATCTGGCGCTGTTTATGCTCTCCTAAGATCCTTGTGTGACTGTATTTTTCTTCTAGAGTTATAAACACTGAGAAAGAGAAGACACTTTCCGAAACATCTGTGTATTTGTAACCTGTTTAAAGTATCTATTGTTGCTCAAATTTCTCTTAACGTCTACGGCGTTAAGCCGGGGTCACACTGCTCACATACATCATACAAAAGACAAGTCTGCAAACGCGAGTCACCGCAATATCCCTGGTTCGAATGCGGCGTGTCCAAGTTTCTCCTTCAACTCATTGCCATGCGGCGTTCGAAGCACAGATCCCGTGGTGACCCGCGTTTGAATCTGTCATGCAGACGGTCGTTTGTATGATGTATAAGCAGTGTGACCCCTACTCTAGGAAGGTACGGCCCGACAGAAACAAACACGTTTTTTCTTTCTTTCTTATGATTCACTGATATGACGAGGCATGAAATTATTGACTCAACAAAAACGCTACAAAGTCTCAAAATGGCCGCGCATTTTTGTTTTTGTTTCTGGCACATTTATTACTCTATTTTTGTAAATTATATAGACATTCTTCAGGATTCTACTAATGGCCCATTTCCATAAAAAAATATCGACAAAAACTTAATCATTAAAAAAACGATATCATAATATTAGAAAGATAAGACGAACTAAATGCGCTTTATTTTACTCATTCAACTGTGTGCGAAACTCAACCCGTGAATTAACATGCGCAAACTGCTCGTGAGGTCCTTTTATATTATTGAAGTTTTATTTACTCTCGAGCATTCTTTTCGTTATCGTTTTTGTCCCTTCCTTTTGGCCTTATTAAAAGATGAGTTTCTGTAACCACAGGTTCCATACAAATTACTTCGAATTTTTTTTTATAGTAATGACAATCTTTTAATTGCCTTTGCAGTGGCCTTTTAGAACGCAGAGATGCGGTATGCGGCACAGTTAGAACCTTCCTGAGTTAAAACGTTAAAAGCGCGAACAAGACAAGTCCAGTAAAAGACACAAAGACGACAGGTCAGGCGCTAACTCTAGTTAGCGCCTGTCCTGTCATTTTTGTTTTTGTTGTTCTCGTTTTGTTCTCGCTTTTAACCTTTTAATTACTATGTTAACAAACTCGCCCAAACCCAAGCTTTAATAAAACATTCCTATTTATTAAGCTGCACTTAGCTTTTATTGGCTACAGTAAAACCAGAAGTCGCCAAATCGAGACCACGTCCACTCAATTTTTGGTATGTATTTGAATATCTGAATGATCCAAGTTATGTTGTTTATATTCTTTTCTTCCATGTTTCAGTCTGTGCGAAGTTTAGACACTTTAACTTCAAATGAATATGTGCCGGTCACATCTTGTTTCAGTTTTCATATTTTCTAATGACGAATATATTTTATGCAGACATTGAAAGCAAGGTTTTTACAATGCCGAATACTGTAAAACCTTTCATTTTCACGACCCCTTTTTTTCGCGAATCGGTCACAAAGGACATAATCGCTGCGACTATATTTCGCGAATTCCAGGACGCCTGCATTGAAACACTTGAGGACCGAAATTTTCGCGTGCCCTTAAATTTCGCGAATTTTTCATTTCGCGAAATTCACAAAAATCAAGGGATCGCGAATATTAAGGGTTTTACAGTATGTTCGCAGTGGGCCATCTCAAAGCCGCACTAAACCTACGCAAGTTTAAACAATCTTAATCATGCGCACCCCCCCAAAAAAAAAAGAAAAAACACAGAAACAACAACAAAAGCGTTGAAACACAAAAAGGAGCAAGAAGAAAGTGTGGGAATATATTAACAATATCAAACAGTCTGCATGTAAAGTCAGTTCGAGTTTCCTAAAACCTTTTATTCCCTGAAGTTGATGAATTTCAATTGAATTTGCTCACGAGGAGACGATATACTGTGCCCCAAGTATATATATTTTTATTACTTTTATTTACATAAACTTGATATTCAGTAGCAAGAACGAACAGAAAATCAAAGCTTTAGGATGATCTCTTATTTTGCTTTCTGTATGCTCGGTCGGTGGAAACCAGATAAAAAGAAGAAAACGGACATGAAACGGGAATGATAGAATTAAGGGCCACATTTACCGTTTCTACGCATTTGACTTTCTTTGCAGACTTGGGGTTACGGTGCTACATTTCCGATATTAGATATGCCCGTACTCTATATTCAGAACGTGTCCATATGTATGTATATATATATATATATATATATATATATATATATATATATATCATGTGTTTCCGTGGTCAACCAGAGGCACAAAGGCGTCACTGCCAGCCTGAAAAAACAATGACGTATCTAAAAACCAGAAGAAACATTTTCCTCTTGTAGATGACGCTACTTCACGGTTTTTTCTTTTTTAAGGTAGGCGTTACGTTTGCGTTTATTTATAAACATTTTAAAGGAAGTAGGCTCAGTGGCATAATTAATTTGGCGGCTTTAGTAACGCCCTCTAATAAAAACGATACTTAGTGGCCGAGTTTTACGTCTTTTAGTCCGTAGTCGGCTCTTTCAAATAAAACGAGACATCGCCTGCAGTGATTACTACTTTTTGTGACGATGTTGATTGTAATTTGTAGATAAATCTTTCACAAATACGTACTAGTTTGCACTAACAGAGAAGTCAAACTCGAAGTGCGTGACCATGACGGCGGCTGGAGGGGCTCTCAGGGCAATTCCAGGTCCCTCCGACGGGAGGGAAGGCCGCACTACACGTGCCACGCCCCCATCCGTCACCGTTCGGTCACGGGTTAGCACAACGCAAATTCAAAACTCACAACAATCGGAACGTTTTCGCAACCCCAGTAATGGGTGGTGCAAGGAAAGTACAAAGACAACCTCAATACTCGTAATGTGTATGAACGTAAAAAGAAAACGCGTCGAAGAAAAGATTGGAGACGTCCAAAGAACGCTTAAACAGATAGGCCGTCTCAGTTCGGCCATGCAAATAATCTTCAAAAACATTTCCGAAAATGAGCACAGCTCATTTAAAAAAAAGAAAAACGGAATCATTGGAAAAAATAATGAAAGAAATATCTAGAACCCAGAAATCGAATCGGTGTATCGATTGCACTGTAACGAAATTTCACTCCAGGAGGAAATCAAATAAAAATCGATGGAAAGAGACATTGTACTCCAGGTTTTTTGATCGAGGCTGGCAAGGACACGCTGTAGATTCGAAGCCGCCAGAAACCAAAAACGCACTGTTTTTTTTTTTTAAGCGGGGGGGGGGGATAGCAGCTTTAAGATATCCATCGAGACGAAATGTCCATCGAGTTAAAATGTTCAGTATTAGACATTTTGACTCTATGGACATTTCGTCTAAAACGTTTTGACCCGATGGACATTTTGACTTGATGGACATTTGTCTTGATAGACATTTTGACCTAGATGCACATTTTGACTGGATGGACATTTCCTCCTGATGGACATTTGACCCGTTACAGCTTACCTCGTTGACTCATATTTTAACACTGGTACTCATACCGACTTGTATGCATATGTAGTATATACTGCCAGGGGTGGCCAGGCTAAACCGTCCTAAGAATCGCGGAAACAAAACCACGCGGAACTTCCAAGAGCCGCGGGGATAGGGGGGGGGGGGCAAACTTTGGTCCAGAGCAATAAACGAAACCTCGAGACTACTTTCAATCTATCCGAGTCAAAGCCAGTCCAGCTTTACGTAAGGTAGCAGTAGCACAAGACTACCAAACCGCAACCTGTCTTTCGATTTAAAAGGAGTTCCATTTCTCTTTTTGGGTAAATGCTCGTGTGACCGGGAGGGAGGGCGGGGGGAGTTGGGGGGTGTAGGAGAGGGAGCCGCGGAGGCTGCGCTTTAACATGCGAATAGCCGCATGCAGCCTCGCAAGCCGGAGCTTGGCCACCCCTAATATAATATTGCCGCCCACAGAGCCGAGAAGCACGGCACCGGTCACGGTCTTCTAGAAGATTCCCATTCATTCTCGCACTAATTGTAACTTTCCCTTTGCTTTGTTGTTCTCGAAAGTGCCAGTTCATCCTCGCCCCGAGCGCGCGACGCCCGAGCCTCCTTTGCCGAACTTTCGAGATAGCGACGCACTGTAGATAAGCAGCTACCCGCGACCTTGTCGAGTCAGAGTCCCGCGCGCTCTGTTGTCGCCGCCGAATCGCCGCCTGCTTTTCTGCTGCCTCGACGCTCTTTCGTTCTTTACTTATTTTTGGTTGGCACAAGTTCGCCTATTAAACCGTTATTTTTGAGTTCACTGCTTCGTCTTCGTGTCACCTCCGTTCGTGACATTTCTGGTGGAGGTGCGGGGTATGAAACCCGTGCAGCGTACCCCTACAAGAACTCGTTCAGCAAGCCCCATTTCCCGACGACCTTCCGTTGAAGACTCGGAGCATCGTGCCAGCCGCCGTCTTCAAGGGCAAGCTCCTGAACTCGGACCACTCCCGGCGAGGACAAGGCAAGCGACAACGACGATGGCTTCCTCGACGGCGCAGACCACAGTAGCAGCCCCCGTCGTTTACCTGCCCGTCGCCCCTCGGACTCCGACGCCTTTCCACGGGGAGATCCACGAGGACGTCGAGGACTGGATCCAACACTACGAGCGCGTGGCACGCCATAACGGATGGACCGCCGAGCAGTACCTGCAGAACCTCTACTTTTCGTTGGAGGGTACTGCGAGGCACTGGTTCGAGAACCACGAGGCTGCGCTCACGTCGTGGGACGCCTGCGTCACCGAGCTGAAGCGGGCGTTTATGAATCAGCATCGTAGGCAGCGGGCCGAAGACCTTCTCCAGGCGAGGACTCAAGGCCCCAACGAAACGGTCACCAGTTTCGTTGAAGACATCCTCCGCCTGAGCAGCCGCGCCGACCCGCAAGCCACCGACGAGAAGAAGTTACGCTTCCTTATGAGAGGCGTGAAAAGCGAAATCTTCGGCGGACTTATTCGCAACCCCCGACGACCGTCGAAGAATTTGTTGCCGAAGCAACAAACATCGAGCGGGCGTTAATGGCCCGAGCGAGCCACTACCATCGGCTCAGCAACGTCTCCACTTTGGCCTCGGCCCGCTCCGAGTTCAGCACTGGTGCCGACGAGCTTCGCGACATCATCCGAGACGTCGTCCGAGAGGAGCTCCGAAAGCTGCTCCCCGCTGCTGAGCGTCCGGCGTCGCTGTCAGTCGCCGAGATCGTGCGCGAGGAGGTGCAGCGAGCCGTCGCAGCCGGAGTCTCCCGTCGACCTGCCACCACCGGAGCAACCGACGGTGAGCTACGCCGCCATGGCCCGACGACCGCCACCTGCTGCCCGTCAACCTCCTGCGCCACCACGACGTGACCCTCCAGCGCCGCAGTACTCCCGACGACGCGAAGATACGGCAGCACGTCCGACCAGAGCGACCCGCGCCGCAGAAAAACCGACGTGTGGCGAACGGCCGATCGACGCCCGCTTTGTTACCACTGCGGGGAAGCTGACCATGTATACCGCCGTTGCCCGTACCGACAGCTGGGGCTACGCGGCTTCCACCCCGACGACCCGCGACCACGCTACGGCGAGCGACCCCGGGACATCGACGAATACCTCCGCCGGTCGCCATCCCCGGGACCGTCTCCCCGCCGCGGTTTCCGATCGCCGTCACCACAACGCCCTGCATCGCCTCATCGTAGGTCCCGCCGAGAAAGCCTGTCCCCCCTGCCTCGCCGGGAAAACTGAGTGCGGCAATACCGGGAGGTGGTATTGCCGATGACGAACGACGCCAATATCCTCCACAAACGTCGGAGGGCTCCCACACTAGCGACGAGACGGATAGGAACGACGGTTCTGCGACGGTGTCGAATAACCTCGACGTTACCATCGACGGCCACGACGCGAAGGCACTCGTCGACACCGGAGCAGACTATTCCGTTTTAAGTGGGAAGCTCTCTCGCCGTCTTCGGAAAGTGATGACGCCGTGGGATGGTCCGAAAATACGAACCGCCGGCGGACATCTCATCACACCAGTGGGAAGGTGTACTGCGCGCGTGAACATCCACGGAGAAACCTGCCCCGTGAAATTCGTCGTCCTCAAGGACTGTTCGAGAGACGTCATCCTTGGCATGGACTTCCTCTGTGAGTACGGTGCCGTGATCGACCTTGGCGCAAACAGGTTGACGCTGCGAAAGCCCGTTCTACCTCCGGAGGGACCCAAAACGACGCCAGCCGCCGTCCGAGTCATTGCGGACCACGTGAACCTGCCGCCACGGTCGAGTGTTCTTGTGCCCGTCGTGACCGATGCAGTGGCCCGCGGGAAAGTCCTTCTGGAGGGCAGCGTCCAACTGCTTCTCGGAAGAGGAATAGGCGTCGCAAGGGGCGTAACGGAGCTGCAGGATGGACGTACTGTGGTCCTCGTGACGAACTTTCGACCGGAGGCGCAGCACCTCACGAAAGGTGCCACCGTAGGACACGTTGAGGAACTCCTGGCCGACGCCGAAATCGCCGCGATCTCCGACGAGCCCTCGCCGTGTCAGCCGCACAGTACACCACCGCCGCAGCTCGACGTTAACCCCAAGCTCAGCGCCACGGAACGACGACAGCTCGGAGACCTCCTCGCCGAGTTTGGCGACTGCTTTGCGACGACGTCGAGGGTGCGCCAGACAACAGTTGCTAAACACCGCATCATTACCAACGAGGACGCGCTTCCTGTGCATCGGCCGCCGTACCGGGTCTCCCCAAAGGAACGAGAGGCCATTCAGGAACAGGTGCAAGAGATGCTGAACGACGACATCATTCAGCCTTCGAGCAGCCCGTGGGCCTCTCCAGTCGTGCTGGTGAAGAAAAAGGACGGAACGCTTCGATTCTGCGTTGACTACCGGCGACTCAACGCGGTGACGAAGAAAGACGTGTATCCGCTCCCCCGCATCGACGACACGCTGGACCGGCTGCGCCACTCGCGGTACTTTTCGTCGATGGACCTTAAGAGTGGCTACTGGCAGATCGAAGTCGACGAACGGGACCGAGAAAAGACTGCCTTCGTCACGCCCGACGGACTGTATGAGTTCAAGGTGATGCCCTTCGGACTGTGCACGGCGCCGGCAACGTTCCAACGTGTCATGGACACCGTCCTGGCAGGCCTCAAGTGGCAGAGCTGTCTCGTTTACCTCGACGACGTCGTGGTATTCTCGGCCAACTTCGACGAGCATTTGCGACGCCTTCGAGCCGTTCTTGAGGCTATCAGGACCGCAGGACTCACCCTGAAGCCGACGAAGTGCCGGTTTGCCTACGGCGAACTGAAGTTCCTGGGCCACGTTGTGAGCAACAAAGGTGTAAGTCCTGACCCTGAGAAAACTCGCGCCGTAGCGGCCTTTCCACCGCCCACCGACAAAAAGGCCGTCCGAAGATTCCTTGGACTTTGCGCATACTACCGGCGATTCGTTCAGGATTTCGCCAAGCTTTCTGCGCCGCTCACGCACCTTACCAAAGACGCCGTGAACTTCGAATGGGGTGGAGAACAACAACAGGCATTCGACGAACTGAAGCGACGGCTCCAGTCACCACCGATTCTCGGCCACTTCGACCAATCAGCCGAAACGGAAGTTCACACGGACGCCAGTAATACAGGTCTCGGAGCGGTACTGGTCCAACGACAAGACGGTGCGGAGCGCGTGATCGCATACGCTAGCCGGACGCTGTCGAACGCGGAACGCAATTACTCGACGACCGAGAAGGAATGTCTGGCCGTCGTCTGGGCCATCACGAAATTCCGCCCATACTTGTACGGGACTCCTTTTCGGGTGGTCACCGACCACCATTCGCTGTGTTGGTTAGCGAGCCTGAAGGACCCATCGGGACGCCTCGCTCGGTGGAGCCTACGACTGCAAGAGTACGACGTGACCGTGGTCTACAAGTCAGGCCGAAAACACAGCGACGCCGACTGCCTGTCCAGAGCCCCTGTCGAGTCAGCTACCGGATGTGCCAAAGACGACGGCGACGACGACGACCACTTTCTTGGCGCGGTGAGCATTCACGGTATGGCAGCGCTCCAGCGGGACGATCCTGAGTTGCGTGCACTGATCGACCACTTGGAGGGACGAGGGGGTACGATTCCCCGAGTCTTCTCACGTGACCTGCCAAGATTCGCCGTCCGGAGAGGTATCCTCTACAAAGAGAACTTCGGGGACAGCAACTCGACGTGGCTCCTGGTGATTCCTGCTAGTCTTCGAGAAGAGATCTTCCAAGCCTGCCACGACGACCCAACATCTGGTCACCTTGGCTACAGTAGGACACTTGCACGGATCCGAGAGAAATACTACTGGCCCAAGCTCCCGAAGACTGTCCACCTCTACGTCCGTTCGTGCCACGAATGCCAACGACGCAAGAAACCACCGACGAAGCCGGCAGGTCTCCTGCAACCGATAGCGCCCCCGACTGCACCATTCCAGCAGATTGGAATGGACCTTCTCGGACCATTCCCGCCGTCGACGCAGGGAAACCGTTGGATAATCGTGGCAACTGATTATCTCACCAGGTACGCCGAGACAAAGCACTCCCGTCGGGGACCGCCGTGGAAGTAGCCAAGTTCTTCGTGGAGTCTATCGTCCTCCGACACGGCGCTCCCCAAGTCCTGATTACGGACCGAGGATCCTCGTTCATGGCGCAACTGACACAAGAGATACTCCGCCTGAGCCACACCGACCACCGCCGGACCACGGCATACCACCCGCAGACCAACGGGCTGACGGAACGACTAAACAAGACCATCGCCGACATGATTTCGATATACGTGGACGTGGAACACAAGACGTGGGATGAAGTGTTGCCCTACGTCACGTTCGCGTACAATACGGCGATTCAAGAAACTACCGGCATTACACCTTTTCAGCTGGTGCACGGCAGAAAGGTGACGACGATGCTCGACGCCATGCTGCCCCACGACCCGACGGACGACACCACCGACGACGCCCAGCTGGTCACCCAACGAGCAGAAGAAGTACGCCAGCTAGCCCGTCTTCGAATAAAGGACCAGCAACGTGTGGACGCTGGCCGGTACAACCTTCGTCGCCGCGACGTGGAGTTCCAGCCCGGAGACAGGGTGTGGGTGTGGACGCCCATTCGCCGCCGCGGACTCAGCGAGAAACTGTTAAAACGCTACTTTGGACCCTACAAGGTCATCCGCCGCCTCGGGGACTTGAACTACGAGGTGCTCCCCGACGGAACCCGACCATCAGGACGCCGCCGGCCACGACCCGAAGTCGTACACGTAGTTCGACTGAAGCCGTTCTACGCGCGATAGGATTGCAGCACCGCATGTTTATTTCATTTCACCGTAAAATTTTTTAGCCATTTCTGTTTTCCTTTCGCGTTGCATCGGGACGATGCACTTTTAAAAGGGGGATAATGCCGCCCGCAGAGCCGAGAAAGCAACGCTCGGTCACGGTCTTCTAGAAGATTCCCATTCATTCTCGCACTAGTTGTAACTTTCCCTTTGCTTTGTTGTTCTCGAAAGTGCCAGTTCATCCTCGCCCCGAGCGCGCGACGCTCGAGCCTCCTTTGCCGAACTTTCGAGATAGTGACGCACGGTAGATAAGCAGCTACCCGCGACCTTGTCGAGTCAGAGTCCCGCGCGCTCTGTTGTCGCCGCCGAATCGCCGCCTGCTTTTCTGCTGCCTCGACGCTCTTTCGTTCTTTACTTATTTTTGGTTGGCACAAGTTCGCCTATTAAACCGTTATTTTTGAGTTCACTGCTCGTCTTCGTGTCACCTCCGTTCGTGACAATATACAAACGCGTTCTTACACAAACGGTCATATTCTGACCACTTGCGCACATCTGAGTTACTTTTTAGTTTTGTTCCTGTACCGGATGTTTAGGAACATCCGGGACAGGAGCTACTTTCTATTCGAAAAATTAAACAACAATTATGACCGGCTCTATCTCCGCCAGAACGTGCTCATTGGTTAGAACAAGGTGCCGAATGTTCAGAAAAAAGCGGAACAGAAGTTTTAAAAGGGGTAAGCGATTTTCTAAATAATGTAAATGACAAAATAGCAGACTGAAGTTTCACAAATTTTGCATTTAAATAATGACAGACGTTTAGAATTTTCCGTAATGCCGATAGAGCGCAGCTCTTGAGGAGGCGGAGGGGAGGATATGCCATTGTTCCCCCTGCTCCCCTCCCTCTTCCTCTCCTGTTCCCCTCCCATTTAGCTGAAAATTTTCGCCAAATGGCCCGCTGTATTTAGCGGAAACATTTCCCTGCTAAATTTAGCGGGAAAATATTCTCGCGAAATTTAGCGAAAAAAAATTCCCCGCTCAGCAAAAATTGTCTTCGATAAACTTGGAGGAACAATTTTCCCACTAAATTTAGTGGGAAAATTTCTCAGCTAAACCTAACAAAAAAATAAAAAATTTCCCCGCTAAATTTAGCATAAAAGTTTTCCCGCTATTTTGCCGCTAACTTTAGCGGGGAGAGTTCCATGATGCTGCGCGTGGTTACGCCTACGCCAACGGCGACGCCGCTCAACCCGGAAACAAGCACCTAAAAGCTGCTCTCTAAAGAAAAAAAACAACAACAAAAAGAATGCAATGGACATTTTGATTTGGTGGAAATTTCGACCTGATGGACATTTTGTCTCGATGGACACTTCCACCCTGGGCTGCTATGGGGGCAGAGGCTAGTCAAGCAGCGTGTGAGTCGCTTTTTCCTCTGCCTCCTTTCTCTGATGCAGGACATATTGATCATAAGTCACACTCTCAGAAAAAAAGGTATATTCTTACATCACTTGTCCCACATACGAAATCCCGAAACTTCATTCCAACGTACAGCGCGCGGACGTCGAACCGAAGGCATAAACTTTCACGAGCGGCTTGATAGCCTAGTGATAGAACTTATTAAAATTGCTAATCTACGTGTTACTGACTACAAAAGAAATAATCGGGGTTTTCCTTGCACTACTGCACAACCTCAGTGTTTTTTTTTGTTTTAGTTTTCAATACGTACTTTAGCTGTTTAATGAGATGTATATCACCGTTCTCAAGCCCCTCGTAAAAGCTGGGGGCCGTCTGTTCGACGTCAGTGCGCTGTACGTCGAACTGAAGTTTTGGGGTGTCGTATATGAGACAAGGCGTGTAAGAAGTACACCCTTTTTTTCTGAGAGTGCAGGGAGGAGGGGGGGACGTTTACAACAACGCGCTGGAGGAGACCGAAAACCCAATCCCCGGGTGCACTTTCTGATTAGCCCGTGTTTGTGGAGAAGGCGCTAACCCAATTTAGCCCGAAAATTGCGACGGTGGTTTAACCGATTCTGGACGGCTTCTTCGTCGCTTGTGGGCAAAGCGGTTGGGGAGAGGGGCGGCGCTGATGGGTCGTTAGTACGCCGCCGGTCACGGTTTGCGTATTTCTAACGACTCTCCGCACGGTGCTTTATTTCCAGCTGTGGCAGAGTGGCAGACGCAATTTCGAGACAATTTACCGGATGCTTTACGCCATACTTTGCTGGTTGGACCGACGCGCCTTATGTGACGGGGAAATTGGATAGCTATTTAAGCGTTGCGGCGAAACGCGTGTAAATTCTGGGCGAACAAAACGACAAGTTGTGAACAATCGGTACCGGCGGAATATTTTCAAGGTCCGAAATGAACTCCTTTCGATTTTAGAGACAAAAACTGACATTCGTCAATTTCATAGTCTGTTGCTTGTTAAGAATAGCGGAACAGGACCCTTCTGACACATGTCTTGCTCGCCACGATTGACGTCTTCCTCCTGCCCACTCGCTTCCTCGCCAGCGTTCGTTCCGCTAAGGCGGAAAGCGTTGAGGGGTTAAAGGGAGGGGCTTAATTGTCCCGCTGTTCTTAACCTGCAGTAGACTATGGCGAGGCAAAGTCACCAACAGGATGAGAACTGCAAGGAGTTCTTTTAGTTGTCCCAGCGTCAGTGCTTTTTATAACAGATGGACGTGTCTGGAGCTTCGAGCGCGTAAGCGCAGTCAAAGCACGAGAAGCAAGCGAAGGCTCCCTTTGTTTGCCGTATCGTTCTTGATAATATCTTTCTAAACAGGGAACTTTGTTGCGATCGGCCATTCGCCGAGGCATACATATACGGGAAGAAATTGAAGGAGAGGAGGACACAAGAGCCCGCGGGACGTCAGAACACCGCGTTCTGGTTGGAATGATTAGTGGGTAGACGCAAAGCTATCTGCCTGCGTCTCTATTCACTGTTGGAACGCGTTCGAACAGGAACGCCGAACGTCAAAAGCCGTTGTTCGGCGCTCGAACGCTTTCGAAGAGTGAACAGAGATAAAGGCAGCTAGCTTTGCACCTATCCACTAATCATTCCAACCAGAACGCGGTGTCCTGACGTCTCCTCTCGTCTCCTCTTCTCCCTCAGTTTGTAGCGGTATGGTTTCCCTAGGTCGCTTCACCCGAAAGCAGTACTTTTTGGTGTCACCACGACTGCACTCGTGCTCCACAATTACTACTGTCACCGACCGATGCGAACTGACCTGGGGCTCTAAGTTTGACACTCAGCGAGAAAGTCGGTGAGATAGACGACAGCCGCGGTTGGCGAGTACAGCGCTTGACCTTGGCGCTGACCAATCGCAGCGCGGCGCTGGCCGATCGCGGCGGTCGGCGATCTGTCTAACTTTCTTCCCGCGGATGTCCAACTTTGAGCCGCTAGACGACGGCACTCGTGTTTTCACGATTGACGTTCTACTGCCAAAACGAGTGTTTGTGGAACAGGATCGAGGGCCGGGGGTATTGTGAATTAGGGCAGCAACTATACGTATTCATTGCTGCGTAAAAAAAAAAAAAAGAGAGGGGGCTGGCGGAAGTTCAAAGGCTGGTTCGAAGTGTTTAACGATCCAACAAGGAAATGGTGCTAGTAGAAAAATAAAATAGCGAGAGAACCTATTTGAATGCCAAGACGTTTTCTTAACATGACTTTTTCGTAAAGAAGCAACATATTTTAAGGCAGCCCCTCAGACGCAGTTTTGGACGCCTTGTTTTCGAACAAAGATATTAAGTAGGGGCGTGCGAATACTGCTTTTACTTGAATAGCGCAGCGTTTTCCTGCTCTACCAGCTCCCTGTATATTACCGGCTAACTGAAAATCGGCTCCCTCAATAGAACCGATATTCCGTGGGTTTTTATAGCACCGTGAAGGCTGTGAATGACGCTGCGCTACACGACTCGAACCACTGTTCGTACACCCCTAACTTTGAGCATTTGAGAGATGGTCAGCCGGGTTATACAGCTTACAACTAGGATGTCCGTACACCGGTTCGGATCGATTAGCACTGCGTCATTCATAACCTTCAGAATGGAAGGGAAAGCCAGGACAACCGCTTTTTTCTTTAGTATAGTTAAAGCTAAAAATTACACAGTACTATTCGGCTCGATCCGGTATTTGCACACTCCTACTTGACAACTTATTGTGCCGTATATCAGTGCATTAGATTTAAAAATCAGTGATTTTACGTCTCAAGCTTGGTACAACTAGAACAAGGGAAGAAGAATGGAAGTCAAAAATGAAACGTGGGAACTTTGTCTCGATTGGCAACTGTTCTCAGAAGGAGAACATTGACTATAATGCAATTAAATGCAAAGGTGCAAGCGAGCTGTGACAAGAATGGCAATAATAATCCCTGGAGAAGGGGAACAAGAGGGACAAAGGACAAACACAAATCTCCAAACACAGCCAGGTAGACTGGTGTTTCGGTCGCGCACCAGTCACCTAGCTGTGTTTGGAGGTTTGCTGTTTGTCCTTTGTCCCTCTTGTTCCCCTTCTCCAGAGATTATTTTCGTCGAGAACATTGAGTTTTCCCAACCTTTTCTTCGATGATTTTAACGCAGTAATTTCTTCGTGTAATTGGGAGAACTAATACAATTATAAAATGAGCTACGTCATTTGTAGCAAATGAAAGGTTTTACTTCTAGTCAGACGTCTGAACTATGCTTTGTTTCGCCTGTCCAGACGCAGCCGACGCTACTAGCTCCTGGGGTTTATCAGACAGCGTCGGAAGGGCACCATTATGGGGTTAGTCATGTTTCTGCATGTGTTCTATCATCGCTGAACCAATGATAAAAAAGATATTCCCAGTTCCTTGCGATTTCGACGCTGCTGGATCGGTGTCACTAACTCGAAGTGTCTGCTGTGACTGGACTGAAGCTGAAACGAAGCATAGTTCTTCGTCAAGTACAAGAAGTAAAGAAATGCCAATAAACAAATTCAAGAAGGCAGACAAACTAAAAAAAAAACTCCAACCGTAATAATTCTTTTCGGAGCGGTAGGAAGTGAGAATGACCAGAAGAGGACAATCACCAGGAGCACTAATTAATGGCAACCTCCAGTCCCCATCAATTAGTGCCCCTCTTTAATTTGCCCTGAGCTTCCAGTTGTTGCATTCCATTTTATTAATATTTCTTTGAAGATTCTCGCTTTGATCAGCGAGTAATTTTCTGGCCCCCATCCCCGCTGGTGCCGATTATCCTCTTTTTCCTGGATATTTGTATATGCAGCATCCCTGCGTTAACCTTTACGGGCAGAATGAAACGACAAAAATAAGAGACACGTCGAGCCTTCATTAGAGCTCCTAATTCACCGCTAGGTGGGCGGCAATATAACCTTCCTATGGCAGCTCCAACCCATTAAGTTAAGAAAAATCGCTAAGCTTCTTGTTACGTTCGCCATTATTTTCAATTATTTTTATCTCGTCTTAGGGTCGTGTGCCCCCCTCCCCCCTTTTTCCCGGCCCTTCCCCCTTTTCTTAAAATTGCACTTAATGTTTTGTTTAAAAAATATGATTATCCGGCATTTATCGGTGTCGCCAGGAAGTTGCTTTGGCCATTTAATGACAAATCAGCCTCAATTAGTTTCGCCTGCTTCCTCTTTCTTGTATTAAATGCTAGCCATTACATAGTACTTGTCGATCTATTTCTGCGTTCTTTACTAACTGCTTCCCGTGGTTTCTGAGGCTACATTGAAATTTCTAGGTAGTTGTCTCCTTCACAATCATGCCGCGTAATGTGAACGCTGACCCGAGGCGGATAATTGTATTCTCTTTAATAGTAATAATAATAATAAAAATAATAATGATAATAATAATAAAAATAAGAAGAAGAAGAAGAAGAAGAAAAGAAGAATAAGAAGAAGAAGAATGTCAAATTTCGGGTCCATCTAAGCCGACAATGGCTTGTAGAACTGGACCCAGCAAATTCGCATAGGCGAAAAAATAACAAATAAATAAACAAACACGTAAACAAGGCTTCGGCAAACCAGCCTCCCAATTCAAATCAAAACGACAACAGCACAATAATTAGCTTTAACAAGCTTAATGACGAAACCACGTTTTCAACTGTCCTTTGCCAGTAACGCTGAAAATGCCTTCAGGAAGGGTATTAAAATATCTGAGACATAAAACAACCGCATTCTTTTTCCTTATCTAGTGACACATCTTTGTACTTCTTACCGAGGAGACGCCCTTAGGAGGCGTGATGGTTTATGACGCGTTTTACAATTTTCACTTCAAAAGTGGCGTAGCACAACAGTTTTAGCATACGAACTACGTAATCTTGGCATCTGCAGATCTCTAAAAAAATCTTCACTGGATGAGAAACTTGAGTTTGCGCTACACTTCGCAAAGTTTATTTAAAAATGCTATCAATCTTAAGGTGCCAAGATGTTGTGTAATGGACATGTATCGTCACCCCACATCGTCATACATTGTACGCAAGAGCATGGACAATCGTTTTTCTAACCTTGAAAGGAACAAACACTCACATAATATACAGGATATATGCAACTCTCCTCAGCACACTTCATACAAGGGCCATTTGTTGGTTCCACGACATATCATATTCAAAAATCAGACCCATATATCTTGTGTAGTCCACTCAGGGAACAGGCTTACAACAGGGTTTACAACCAGAACTGTGTAGAGGAAAGGGGGCATTAAGAAAATCTAGGTGTTAAGGGATTGCGGAAACAGATGAGTTTAGTTTTAATGGGTTAACTCTAATACGGTTTTCCGCATACCAATGCACAACTTTAAGCACATTTGACTGTAGAGTGTGAAGAAGCTTATCAAAATTAATATGTCGTGAAACAAGCAAGGTGTCGTCGGCATACTGCAAAATATTACATCCAGAAATAACAGATTGTAGTTCATTTAAATAAATATTAAGAAGTAATGGGGATAGCACCGACCCCTGAAGGACGCCGGTTTCGAAAAACTGCGTTGAGCTATTAACTTTATCTATAGAAAACACCTGGGCCCTACCTTCTAACAGATTTGCCAAGAGCGAGTAAAACAGTTCACGGAAACGGAACCTCCAAAGGTTCCCCACCAAAATCTGGTGATTTTCCGTATCGAAGGCCTTGCTGGCGTCTAAAAACAACGGCACAAGAATACATGTTGCCCTCAAAAGCAGAGTAAATTTCGTCAGCTACATCCAAAAAAGCAGCTGCGTACAACTTCCAGAAGTAAACCCCTACTGAGCGAACACTGATCTATGAAACAAGTCATTATGTGAAAAAATGTGTTTCTTAAACACGTGGTCTAGCACGGGCAAAATTGAAATCGGGCGGCATTTTTCTACCTTTCTGAGACCCCCGCCTTTGAATCACGGCCGCACTATAGCAGTCTTAAGGTCATTAGGGATCACACGCGATACGATAAATCCGTTCAACATGAAAATAATTATATCCCGCAGATATCTGAAGTTTCCCTGAATATACCCAAAAGTTATACCATCTACGCCTGGAGACCTAGTAGGCTTAATGTTGAAGAGAGTGAAACGTACATCGTCCAAGCTCATAGGATACAGAAAAGCGGAGGTTGTGTTCATCTCTATTTCTGCTTCCGAAAACTGACTCTTTGTGGAACACGAGTGGATCCAACAAGGTAGGAATTAAATCGGTCAACAATGTCTGCCAATTTGCTACCAAAATTTCGTTTTACAACGTCATCCACAAAATGCTTTCGCTGAGGACCGCGAACAGTGTTGACGAGTGACCATGTCTCTGAAGAGCTAAATCGCGCTGTCTCAAATTTGTCCTTGAAGTACTTCCTTTTCGCCGATCGAATCATAGCATTAGCTCTGTTCCTCGCGATTCTAAATTCGGAGCGAAGGTCATTAGGATCTGGTGCTCGCCGACTCCGTGCCCAAGCGAGTTCTTTTGCTTTTATGGTGGTAAGTACCTCCGTGTTTAGGCATGTATGATCCGGTCTTCGTTTCTTTATTCTATCTGTTCTTTTACATTTGTCTGTAAACAAATTAATGATCTGTGTAAACTTTGTGTATACGTCAGATTGGGATGTAGACTCACGAAACTAGATCCAGTAAACTGTCGAAATGAGACGATCTTTTTTTCCATTATCGATAATTTCTATTTGCTTTGTTTCGGCTTCAGCCGTCGTTTCCTACAAAATAAGGATCGGCCAGTTTTTGCGTAATAACCGATGACATTGTAACTGTATTCTCAGTTCAAACGCAGATATAATCGACGCAGGACGTGACTAGTTTACCTGCTGTCAAATATTCTCTTGTCGGAGCATCGATAGTGCTTTCAATAGCATCATTTGCAAGTATGTTCAAATAATCACACAGGACCCTGTTTCGCTACAACGATATTGATATCGCCGACCAAGCAAAATAAACCCCTGTTATGCACTTCTTTTTGTGTTCTTTTCAATTCTTCTAGAAAACTCCTAACACTATGCGAAGGAGGTCTATAGCAAGCTAACACAAAAAATCATAAGATTATAATTTTCAATTTTAAGCGTAATCGTTTCTGCATGTGAAAAGAAGATGTTGAGTTTAGAAACCAGCCATGTGTCTTTAATGGAAACCACAATTCTCCCAACCCCCAAATTTGACGGCGAAAACCAGAAGCAATTATAGCCAGATAATTTAAACAGATCCCACCAATCTTCAGATACATTAGTTTTGGTAAGTACAAAAATATCCGTGTTTGCTGTCACGTCCTTAAATAGAAGGTTGAAGAGGCTCCAATATTTCCTTATGCCTCTAATATTCACGTGTAATAAGAAAAGTTGGCTCTTTATATTGAGCCTCTGTTTGAAAACCTTGAAATCTCCAGTCTTGAAAATTTGTCCACATTATTGTAACTTATATTCTCAAGGTCGTTGACTGCGTTTACAATGACTAGCGTTGAGTATTGCTCTTTTTCCGGAAAACTTTTCTCTACCTTTACAAATACATATTTGAAGTGCACTTCCTTTGCTTTTGACCTGGCCATTCAGAATAATTCCCTGTTTGCTCGAGTCAGGTTTTTTGTTAAAGTTAAAACTTCGGCAGTTCACCTGAATTATGAAGTGAGCTCCATTGTGCGCCATTGCTCATCTATGCCTCGTACACCTTCACTGACGCAAATCTTATGAAATCTGGGGGCGCGGGGCCAAGCTATGCTGCAAGCCGGTGGATGGCAAGGACGTTTACGGTTTGGAGTGGAGGCAAACCTAATTTGTCTCCAAGATCGGCGATGATTCGTTCCAAGCTTTCAATCCTTGTCGCATGGCAGTCCGTGGATTTCTAGGTTCGTCAACCGACTCCGCTGCTCCAAGCATTTCAAGTCTCCCTGTAGTCTCTGGATAGTACGCGACTGTTCGTCCACAACACTGCACACCTGAGCCAACCGGACCTGCAGTGCTTCGTTTTGGTTTTGTTAATATTCGGATGCCTGAGCAAGCACAGAGTCATACTTCAACAAAAGATTCCAATAGATTGTTGAACTGTCTTGACGTTCTCCTGTAGGCATTGAGCTGCGGGTTTCAAAGTGATCAGCTCATCAACCTTGGCAGGGAGTGTGAGCAGAGTGTCGAGGTTCACCTTCAGTGAGGCCAATAAGTCCAACTTGGTATTGACCGTACTTAGAAGTTTCTTGGATGCACAAATGCCTTGGGGTTCCTCAGACACGCTTCTCTGCGTGGCATGGGAGTCGGCAGAACGGCAAGACCGGCAGTGCCACTTCTCTCCTTTCACTTGGCCCATTGTGCCGTACGTTGATTCTTTTATCCCGGCACAAGACCCCGAGTGGTAAAGGCTCTTCCAGCCTCCACACGTCATGCATTGACCTCAGATGGGACAGGTTTCAAGCACACCGAAGAGTCACCGAGAGAATTCATAGCGGTCGGAGCAGGCTTACCGATGAAGCCTGCCGTCCGATCAAGGCGTAGTGAACGGATTTCGAGAAAGGCTTCTGCTTGTGATTAAGTCGGGGTTTCACTTGATTCCCAGACGGCTCGCTGGATCTATATGTCTCGAAATATAGTGATTGCCAGAGAAAAAAAATAATAATAAGATTAATTATTATTAATATTATTATTATTATTTAATTTTGCATCTGTATAGGCTACAGAAGCCGGAGCAACGAACAAAAAGTCAACGAATGTTGACTTGAAGCGGTCCGTGCCCCGTGCACTTTGCAAACAGCTACAGCTATACAGAAAGCTACAGAGATTTCAGCAACCAAATACATAGATAGATAAAAGAGACAAAGGTTTCATAGGTTTACATCCCATACTATACAAAACGTAGTTACAATGATTTAGGATTTATAGAGTAAATGTCCACGTCATTTATGGAATATTTATTAAACAATGAAGGCAGAGTATGTTTAAAAGACTTGAAACTGTAGTTTGTCCGAAAAAGAAACACTTTCCATCCCTCGGGGCGGAGGGTAGGGATGGTGGATATATTTTTAATTAATCCTGATATTTTTTTAAAGAAAGGTAATGAATTCAGGAGAGGAGAAACGAAATGACCGAGTCAAAAGTTATTCATAAAATCGATATGTATCTTTGATTTTATATCGTAAAATCAGATTTTCTGTATTAGCTAAGAAATAAATGTTTCCAATAAAACGCAAATATTTTTGTAGTAATAATTTTTTGTTGGGATTTGCTTTTATGGTCGTACTCCAAACAAGATAGCAATAAGATATTTGAGATTTAAATAACGCAGCATATATGAATCGACAACGTGCAAGCACACCAACAATTTTACATCATTTGCTAACGACCTGGTTTATGTGTTGATCCCACAGTAGACTTTCTGAAAATGTAACACCTAATTTTTTATGTTATTTTACTAATTCAATCGTAATAATTTGGAAATGGAGAGTTTAATTTTTATTTACATGTTTATAGAATGATTTGAATAAAATTACCTTTGTTTTTGTTTACTAATATAAAGACGATTTGCTTGCGACCACAAAACGAATCTGGAAAATATAAATTTTTCTTTTATTATTAAATCATCCTCATCCGCATAACTGAGGAGCAGACTGGTGTCATCGGCATACAAGTCAAAAAAGATATTTTCAGTAATATTAACATGTTTAATAATATAAATATTAACGAGCAACGAACCCAAAATTCTACCTTGTAAGACGCTGTACTTCACTGTAAGATTGGTGAAAATTGACCGTCGATGATTACATATTGCTTAGCGTGGAATTTTTTCCGCTAAATTTAGCGGGGAATTTATTCCGCTAAATGTAGCGGGAAAATATTTTCGCTAAATATAGTAAGGATTTTTTCGCTAACTTTAGCTGGCAAAAATGTTCCGCTAAATCTAGCGGGAAATTCTTTTCGCCAAATTTGGCGGGGAAGTTTTCCCGGTAGATGTATCGGAAAAATGTCCTCGCTAAATTTAGCAGAAAAAAATCCTCCCTAAATTTAGCAGAAAATTTTCCCGCTAGAAAAAAATTCCCGCTAGGTTTAGCGGAAACATTTCCCGCTAAACAAGACGGAAACAATTCTCGCTAAATTTAGTGGAAACAAAATCTTCGTGGGATTTAGCGCGAAAATTTCCCTTCTAAAATCAGCAGAAAAAATTCCCAGCTAAGTTTAGCGGAAAAAGATTCCCTGCAAAATTTAGCGGAAAAACTTCCTGCTAGATTTAGCGGAAGAACTTCCCCGCTAAATTTAGCGGAAATATTTCTCCGATAAATTTAGCGTAAAAACATTATCCGCAAAATTTAGCAGGAAATTGTTTTTTTCTATATTTAGCGGAAATAGTTGCCCGCTAAATTTAGCGGGAGTTTTTCAACTGAATTTAGCGGGAAATGTAGCGAAAAGTTCCCGCTAAATGAAAGAGAGCAGGAGGAGGGCAGGATGGGGAAGAGGGGCATCCCTCCCCTCCATACCCTCCCCTCCTCCTCCTCCTCAAGAGTTGTGCTCAAATTCGGCATTACAGGGATTGTAAACGTCTGTCATTTTTTTTTGTTACTTCTTTTAAAACATCGTTCGTCGTATACAAGGGATATGGGAAGGAATGTAAGCATACGTGAAGGCAAGTACACTCAAACAAATTTGCAGTTTACATAAAGCTGTGTGGGCGGAACGCTCCACTCAATATTCTTCGGAGCGTCGTTGGTCGAGTACGTTCATCAGAATTACGCTCGAGCTATTCTCATCTTAGCTTTCGCGTTTTTACTGTGTCAAATCGGCGACCTGGATGCACTCTTCATCATTAGCCGGTTTCATCATCGTCAGAACACTGATATGGCATGTTTCATTGGTTTCTAACGTTTAGAATTGCCCATCTCGAGGAGATAACTTTCGCAAAAACTCTGGAAATATATCACCAATACACAACTGTCCGCCGTCACTTACAGCTAGATATTCATATTAGAGAGCCTTTAAGTTTCACGGGAGACTCTAAATTCTCGATGGAGGTTGGGTAGCGTAAACACTAGCAGATTTATTTCCAAATATACGAGTAACTAACGGCAACTTCAAGGAAAGTACATGCCAACTCATTTTGTAGCTCTATTTCCAGCTCGTGTGGGGCTATGTTTATGCGCATTCCTACAAAAATGACCTCTTTCCTTTGATACGCTCGTTATGACGTATTCGCACGATGGATGTTCTCCCCTTAGGAGATGATTAAACGTCTTCGAGTTTTGAGGTCACATGCCCGGCTTCAGGGGCGTACGCTGATTCCCCGAGCTCGCGGGAAGCAGTGGAGGCGTCCCGTCAAGCGACCTTTCCTCCGCTCAGACCTATGACGTGACTTGTTTTCTCCGGAGATAAAGATACGCCTATGAAGATCTGATACCACTTCGAGCGAAATGCGCCGATTTAAAAAGTAGGAGTATGCCTGCAGTGATAATTCAATTGTAATAAACATTTCTAATAAAACGAAAAAAATCGCAGCACCTTTTTAGGCGTTTGCTACTGCAGCATTCCAGTTGAAACCGAAATTCCGTTTGACACACTATTGGTGAGTCCAGCGAAACCGACCGCACCTAGCGGGTAGAGCAGAAAGCTGTGGGGACAAGTTATCTCCTCAGCCCTTTCCAGAGAATCAGATATTCGTAACGCCTGGCGGTCTAAAGACGAAGCCGTGAAAGTAGGTTCGAAAACACCTGGTGAGAAATGCCTTCACTAACAGAACAAGAAGCGCTTGGCGAGACGAGCGCAGAGCCTCTTTTTATCGCTCCTTGGCCAATGAGTTTGCTGCATTAGAAGACGGCGGAGAACCAATCACCAAGCGGGAACATATTCGACCACGCTCGGCCTATCTTAACACCGCCTTCAAGTGACAACTTTTAAACCAGTTGCTCAATTTCGATGACAATTGGAGGGTCAATTTATATCCGTTCCTAAATGACACGTAAGAATTTTCACATCCGTAGAAAAATTTTCTGTGAGCTACAGCAAGCGAAGCGATCTGTACAGCGAAGGATGCAAGTACAGAAACCTATCAATGAAAAGTGCTGCAAACCATGCAGCATTTGTAAGCTCTAGCCTCAATTAGAACACATGAGCAGAGCGGCTATCTATTTATTACCCTGAAGTGAGCGCTTCTTCTATGCGAAATAGAACCTTGAAAAGCGGGCCACATGATGGGACTTTTTCGCGTCATCAAAGCCCTACCTGCTGGCCATTATAACTTCATTTCAATAGAAAAATAAATATCTAACCGGATTCCTCAGAAAAACACCCACAGTAAAAATAAATACGGCAATTCAATGAAATTATAGATTTCTTAAAACGAAAGTTTCTGCAAAAGTGTGAAAATGAATAAAATTTACTTAAAGTTTTCACGCCACTACATTTGATTTTACTGGCGGTGGTAACAACTAAAAGGCACCAGGAGGCCATGTGGTAGGGCCTTCTGCTTACAGCCGACCTCCTGCATGGCTTTGCTGAGTGAATCAGCCGAGCTTTGAACACTTCCTTCAATTGTCATTTTGTTGCCGGTATGTGGGCATTGATTGTGAAACGAGTGAGGAATTGGATATGCTTGCAATTGACGAACCAGCGTCAGCAATTGTGGGCAGGGCAAGCATCGTCGAGAAACAAAGCAGACAAACTCACGTGACTTTCCATGAACGAATGTCGGTTTAAGTTTAAGTTTTCTGTTCAAACAGGACGGGCTTTCCGGTTCTTGTTCATGCGCAATACCTCTTCCACGTGAAAGCTGGAATTCTCTGGTGTTCTTTCCCAAATATTGTTTATTTTCGAACAGGGATGTTTAATTTACCGAAACTGCGAAGAAATATTATTTCCAAACGAAAGTATGATCATCATTATAGGGCGTACCAGTGCGAAGCTACAGCGGTTACAAAATAGAAAACGTCGATGTTTCACATTTGCAAATCGTTAGACTTTGCATCGTCGGCTCACAGAAAACGGTTTCTTTCTGCGTAAATATTCTACATATTGCAATAAACGTGTGCAAGAATGTGCACTGCTAGATGTGGAACCCCAATACATAGAAATGAGACGTCACTTTTTCATAAAAATTACAATTTTAAGATAAGCTGCTTTAAGCTGCTAGTGACTAATATGGTGTACGGAAGTTTTATCTAGAGCCACCGCGGGTACAAACCTTTCCATTCAAAGCAACAGCTCAATACATTGTCCCCGGGAGCACTCCACTCCAATATAGACTTTCCTCAGACGGAGTGAATGCCACTCATCCCGAGGAGCGGATGTTTCCGTCTGGAGAGTCAACTTCCCCCGGCGTCCCTCTTTAGGCCTAACGACAAAGGCCCTCTTTGCCGGCAGCTCAGCCTTCCTTTGTCCCGAAGACTCGAGCGGCTCCGGGACTCGCCGACAATGCCCGGAATTCATACACCGCGTGTTCCGAGGCGGACGAGTCGCTGCATCGGAATGGCACTCGTTACTGTGGCCGCGTCTGTGCGTACTCTGTGTGTGCGTTACATCCTTCGGTCTCTGCTCTCTTGAGGCTGCCTTCTTAGAAGCAGTTCCTCTCGCCACTGGCTGGTTCTCTCTCTGTTTCAGATGTGGCCACGTGGCGTTGCCACAACAAAGAAACCAGTTTCTGGTTGCATGTCAGTGATGGAGTTTTGTCTCATAGGCATCGTAATCGTACACGGAAATAAACAATACCTGTTCATCCTAGCGTAGTTGTTTCTAGTAGATAGAAGCTGTAGCGGAAGCCCCTTTATACGCCGTACAAGTGCGTCTGTTTTCTGTGCACCTCGTGCGTTTGTTTATCCACCAAACAATCCCACGTGCTTTTGCCTCCCCCCCCCTTTTTCACCCAACTGGGGTGCAAATATGCGAGGAGGTTTCTTTTTGTTTTTTCCTGTTTTTAACCTTTGATTAACTAGGTAAATGAAACGAGAGTGATGAAAGATATTTCAATAAACATACAATTTATGTAGAGTCACCGGCGATATACGCTGGAATGTGTGAGCAGAGACGAGGCAGTACAGAGCACGCAGAGTAGAGTGCAGCCATACTTTGTTCCACCCTAAATCAGAGCAGAGCCCATGCGACAAGCCTGTGCCTTTGACAAGTGGACGTGATGCGTGTTCTTTGCAAACTCGTTGCTCGTACACTAAATATCTCTAGGATGCTCTTATAGGATCGTCTTCACCCTAGTTTAGGAGGTTCGTCAGCACTAGTGCTGGAATAAACTAATTAACTAAAACTAGGACAAACTAGTTCGCACTTTTAGGGGTGTAAAAGATTTAGTGTGTATAATAACGTACGGATCAATGAAAGATGGCAAATGATACTTAATTTTTTTTATGTGCTGGCCGCATAGGGGTGCCAAAATGCATTTCGTCCGGCTTGTTCTTTATGGGATGACAGGGCCCTTTGACGCGAAATCATATTGCACGCTTTATTTTTGCGGCTCCCATCAAGCAGCCTGTCTTCACGACTCCAAACAGTGGAGCCGTGCACTCAGGGCCTCACGTTAATGAGGCACTCGTCAACAAGATGGGATGGAAACCGCCAAGTCTTTGATTGACTGAAATTGCAGAGGACATGGTTGCAGGCGCAAATAGACCCAAACACTTCATTCCTAAAGATGTTTCGCCCGCGCTACTATCAATGCACCGGAAACAGCCTCGTAGGTAATCAATTCCCGCTGTCCTTTCACTCCTCCGTATACACGCAAACCAGGGCGGCGCGAACGGTATCTAATTCTAGTCACATAATGAAGCAGCAATCTTCTCACCGACCAGAATATCAAGGTCCAGCGATGTTCAACCTTTCGTCCAATCGTCGTGTGTCTACGAAGAAGAAAAACAGCCATCACGCCTTCTTTTCTTCTTTTTCAGCGGAGCTAATGAGCGCCTATCCCAAAGAGCCCGGATGTCTCGGCGGTCCTCTCGAGAAGTGGCGAACAGAGATGGCCCCGAGGCGCTGTCGGCGACCTGGCGCCCCCTCCTCCCCGCTTCTCGGGCAGCTAATGAAAGTCCGCGCGTGTAAGAGAAGCAATTTGTCATCTCAACGCCCCCAGAACGACCGCGCGGTCCCGGTCCTACACTCGGGTCTCCCTGGAAGGAACAACAAAAACTGTCAATGTTTCTTTGCGTTCTGCTGCTGCCTGTCTTGTCTGTTTGTCTTCAATGTCCCTCTTTCCTTATCGTAAAGTAGAAACCAACACGCTCAACCATCTCCACATAGATATTAGGGTCGTTGCTTTTGGAAAAATGAAATTTAGACGAGGACTACGGATGTACAGAGCCAAAAAGGACGGACCTGATATTGTTGGAGAGTGGTATTACCTATAATCCAGCTGGCGCGAAAATTTGTTTTCTCGACAAAACAAAATAATCTACGCGAAATCTGCAGTGGTAAATATTTTCTCACAAACGTGTTCATTTGCAATCAGTTTGTGACGCCTAAGCGTTCAAACATAGTTCTTACTGACAAAGTATTTCGGACCTGTCTGCGACCAATGTTTATTTTTGAGTTAAACGAGGTACCTTTAAGAAATAAACGAGTGGAGACAAATATCCTGACCATGACCCTCGATAGTATTCCGCACTCATTTAACCGGTGACCGCGGAGTCCAAAAACACAGACTCGGTGTCGTAGATTCGATTCGAAACGTTCAATCGTGTTCCTGGATTCGTCAATCTTACTGCTCCACCGAAAGAACACTCGGACAAGCGCGAGTCTCTGTAGACACTGGCGCTAAACCTGTACTCATTTCCAGCAAATACAAAACGCCATACAGCGGTTGATGAAGGAAGTTGATATCAATCTCAGAAAGGCGTCAGCGGCCCTAGTTTAACTCCTCCTATAGACCTTTCCAATAATCGCCTTCTGGGCGCTGCCATCTTTGCCTACTGGGCTATGAAAGGCGTTTTGAGCGTGCGCAGTATGCTCTCTTCAACGAAATATCAGACCCCGCGCGTGCGTCCACAGCCCAGTGACTCAGCATCGTTTGCCTGGGTGATAAGCGCTGGAAAAGTCTATACTTAGTAGCACCTTATGTTCAAATGCACCCGACGCTACGAACTGATGGGAACAACTCCGACGGTGTGAAAGACGCACCATTTTGCTGTCCGTCGTGTTTTTGTGTTCTATCATCGCTGCAACCAATCACAAACAGAAGAAGTCCAGTGACTTGCGCTTTTGACGCTGCTTGTAACAATGTAGAGAACTGGGTTAGGGTGGAAGTTAAACATGGTGCAGGTGTAACATCTCGTAACAACGAAAGCAAAAGAAAGGAACACACACTACAGGACGAGCGCTGCTTGATTTGTCCCATTCTACTGGTAGCGTGGGCTGTGTCTGGAGTTAGGTCGAAACGAAGTATAGAAACTAAAGCCTTCGCGAGCTTCGTTTTCTGACGTCAGCTACGGAACTGCTCCTAGGCCAAGCGAGAAGTGCCAGCAGAGGGTTTTCACCGCCGAGCATCTGCGACGATATAGACGAAGCATTCCGGATTGCCTGGGGAAATACATTTATTTTCTTTTAGATGCGGAGCATCTCTTGCTGGGGTCTATGTCCCGCGGCGTCGGCGTCGGCGTCGTCCGCACTCACACTACGCATGCGCAACTCTCCTCCTTCCCTCTCTCCAACAGCTGCGCGTTACTCTCTCCGCTCTCTCTCTCTACCAGCTGCGTGCACTTCGCGTGCGTTCGCTTCTACTCACACCGCGCGCGCATGCGCAACTCTCCTCCTCTAATCTCCTCTCTTTCAACTGTGAATATAGGTTCGTCTATAGGTTCAACAGAAATTCTTCCAGAGGACAGGAAGATGGGCAAAATAATTTCTATGCCAAAGGGGGTGATGCTACATCTGTCCCCAATTAAAGACTCATTGCCTTAACGTCAACGCAATGCAACATTCTAGAGCATATACTTTGATACATGTCAGACAATTGTTTTCTTGTAACAAGTTTCTGAGCGAATGCCGAACAGCTGCTAAGGGAACTGCAATATATTCTACAGAATACGTAGACGTTTCGAAGCTCAGCGTCTAGATGGCATTCCGCCGCACTCTATGAACATGGCCTCCAAATCAGGATCTCGAGGCCAGGCTATGAAACAAATAGTTTTAAAACAAAAATCTAGATGACGCTTCAAACGGAGGGAGGTGAACTGAAGTGAGTGCGGGGGAGCACCCCCTCTACGGGAGTTCCACCACTGAAGTAATCTAGTAACGTTAATCCTGCCTTATTTAAACGTCCTTGGCACGGAAGGATGATGGTATTAGCAAGGAGATTGAACAATAGGGAGCAGTTTCATTATCATCATGATCACCACATGAAAACTTGGTGTGGCAAACAACTCTGACGCAAGCACTCGCCAAGCGTCGGCACCGGCCAATATTTCGCATCGTTTAAATGTGCCCAGTGGGTCATAATTAGTGTATGAAGACGACACCAATATCGACTGCGAAACGCTTTGGAGTCCGAAAGTTTCTAAAGGCCCGTAGTGTACTGGGATACTCGAGCCACCAAAAAAATTGGTCGGTCCATAGGTGCAATAGGCTGCATAAATTTCCGTAGAACTACATGGGGGTGGCACAAGAAATGAAAGGGGAGGGGGGGGGGGTACATGCGGTGCTGCAGAGGACGCGAGCTCGGCCGCTCGGCTGCTGTCCAGGTCGATGAGCGAAGATTGTGGAATCACGGTGGCCGGAGCGGCGTCTATCGCCGTTTCAATCAGGCAGGAGCACGTCGCGTTGAAGCGAGCAAACGAGCAAGCCAGCAGATAAGAAATTACTGCAGAAACCATTATTGGTTGTTTGTGGATTGCGATAGCATTTGTCTAGGACAACCTCAAGGACGACATCTAAGACGACGTCGAGGACGACGTCCTAGAGGCCGACATCAAAGACGACGTCTAGGACGACCTCTGGGACGACCTCTAAGGCGATCTCAAAGACGACCTCATGGACGGCGTCTAGAACGACGTCGAGGACGAGGTCTACAGCGACCTTCAGGGTGATCTAAACGACGACCTCTAGGACGACTTCAAAGACGTCGAGGACAACGTTCTACAGCACAACCTCAAATATGACGTCTAGGACAACCTCTATGTTGACCTCTAGGACGACTTCAAGGACGACGTCCTAGAGGGTGACGTTAAAGATGACATCTAGGACGACTTTTGGAAAGACCTCAAGGATGACGTGAAAGACGACGTCTAGGACGACCTCATGGAAGACCTCATGGAAGACCTCTAGGATGACAACGTCGAGAGTGGCTTCGAAGAGGGTCCGAATGCCGGGAGTGTGAGAATGTGAGCTGAAATAATCTACTGCACATACCTACAACCATTAGAGGCCAGAAAGTCGAAGAAATTCTGGGGTGGGGGCTAAAGAATGCTGTCGCATTAAACGGACGCGCGAGCTCACTACGCGGTTTTCAGCAGCTGGCACGGCGTGCCGTCGGGGAGCGCGGCGATGCAAATCGATCGGCGCTCCAACGCTATCTGTGGGACGTCACTTCCGTGACTAAGTTTTCCTGCCATCGATCCCCCAACTTTGCACCCCCTACCAAGCGCAGAGAAAGACAGAATTCTACGTCAAAAATGCTCCATTTGGACGCGTTTCTAGGTTTCTGTTTTATTTCGGAGTGCATCTCTGCGCCCGCGGTCCCGCCCCCCAGCGGCCGAGACGCGCAACACACGTGCACCATTTTTCCCTCCATCTAACCAGCTGCTACGATGGAAGCGAGGTGGTGGCTTCGCGCCACTACCACCGGGGAGCAGGAGCGCGGGCGCAAGGATGCGGTACAATAAGAAACCGAAACCTAGAAACACGTCTAAACTGAGCAATTTGTTTTTTTCAGAACGCTGTAAATGTTGTTTCAGCCTTATATATGTATATATATATATATATATATATATATATATATTTTTTTTTTTTTAAAGAGTTGATTTAGTTGTTTTCAATAAATGCTTAGCAAGTTTCTCAGTGCATCCGTATGTCTATTTTCGGAAATTAAAAAAGTAGTAAATTTTAGGTAATTATCTTGCTAACTAGTATGTTTCTGCAATCCTTCACGTCCGCTAAAGTTTGTAGTTTGTTCTCGCAAAGAGTTCTTTTTTATATTTTAAACGTACGCAAGCTGAATTTGTTCATAAAAGTATAGGCAAGTGGCAGGGCCGAAGTGTTTCTAGGTTTGTGCTGAGGGATGATTTGACCTTTTTTTTTCTAGAAAGACAGGTGTACTGAATAAACTTCTAGCTGAGTTTGAAACTGTCATGCTGTCACTTTTTTCTTTATCTTCTACCTTTGATGTGTCTAAGTTTTCGACTCAGTCTCAGGTAATTAATCAATATGATAAATATACACCTGCTCGCCTGCGCTCTCACCGTAATTTTCCGGTAGAAATAGTTATAAAAACTATTCAATACATTCAGATTTTGAATTGTTGTATTGTTCCGTTTCTGTCCTTTCTAGCGCTCTCAACCGTCAATGATCCACCTTTGATTATTGCTTTCATATATGGAAGCGGACCACGGATATAAAAGCTCGGGGTTTATTATACAATATCAGCCAGGCAAAATAGACTGTTTTAAAAAATAAAATCCACGAGATCTTTAGTCGGCTTTAAGAACCTGTTGCCAATCACATTCCAGCTTTAAGAAGACCAATACTCTTAATAATGATTCTATTTCAAATCTGTATCCTGCGCCTCATGTACAGGTCACTGTTATTCACGACATCGACAAGACGGAAAATGTGCAAATAGCTCATACTCAGACATTTTTTCTGGGCGCTTTCTAAAATTGTTCTAGAAAAGCATGTATTAACGTCAAAAACAATGCGAATGACACCTCATTTTGTTCCTTCCCTTAACAAGAAAACAAAATGATTCAAGGATGTTTACCATATTGTTAAATGTATGACCAACTCTCGAATACCGTGCCTACATTTCCGATCCATCTACCCCCGCTTTTCACACCCTCAAAAACTTAAGTTATGTAAAAAGCTAGAGATGTTCTGTAAAGAAAAGAAAAGCAAGTAGATCAGTTCACGCGTCAGTCGCGCGCACGTTCGCATCGCCGCCTCTAAAGCCGCTTTGCTGAAATGCGTGAAGGTGCTTTCAGAATTTACCTTCTCTCGTCTCTGCACAACTAAACTTTTTAAGCAATAACAACCAAACTAAACCCAAGTACTAAAACGCGAGAGAACGCCATCTCGACAGTACCTGTCTTTTTTACATATAAAAATAAAAAATACGGAGTTTTTCTCGCTGATTTAATGTAGTTTATTCTTGATTTTATGACGGACGATCGAAGGCTGTTTATGCGCCGGGATTGACTGGTGTGCACGCGCTCGGAGAAGCAATTATGCAAAAGTGCCGACGCCACTCACAATCTCGCCAAGTCCGAACGCGTCGCCTCGTCTGTCAACGCGGAGCAGCGTTTCTTTTAGAGCACGTCCGACCGTTCCTCGTTCCTCGTATTTGCCTCTTTGATGGACGCCGAACGAGTTTGCTCGGATACTTTCCATACCTGATGCCACTTAAGGTTCGCCCACACAGGGACTTGTTTTGTGCTTTTTCTTCCCTATTCCGCTATCGCTTCGCGACTCCAGCATATGTTGAGCACTTTTGGGAGGTCAAGTATACCGCAAGACGAAACCGGAAACGCAGTTGAAGGTTATTGAGGCTGGCGGCAAAATCATATTCTTGGTGGTTCTATAAACCGCTGCTTACAAACCAGGGCGCGCTCGCCCACTCAAGGCGCTAGCACTGCGCGGGCGCACAAACTCAATTCGCGTGAGGTAAAGCGTCCTCGCATGCGCCGGGCTGTGCAACAGCGGCGTCGCACGGGTGTGACGTCAGAGCCGAGCGATGGTCCGTAAAACAGCCCCTTTCGAATATGCTAGAGACAACCTTAAATGTGTCGGGATTTCTCGCGCATTTTTTGTCGAAGGAGCTAAGTTAAAGGATCAAAACTACAGGTAAGGTTCTATTTTCAAATAACGCGCCAAAAATCTGTGATGATTACGCAATTACTGCAAAGGTGAAAGCGAGCTGGACAAGAATGACAATAATAATGCCCGGAGAAGAGGAACAAGGGGGACAAAGGAAAAACACCAATTTCCAAACAACGCTAGGTGACTGGTGCTCGACCGAAAACAATCCGCCTGGTCCTGGTATCGAACAAGCGACCTCTTCATTCCCAGTGGAGTGTTCTACCAACTGAGCTAACAAGGAGAGCAGAGCAAACAGGTTTTAGCATCTGCCATTAGCCTGACACCAAGGATGAATGGTTTCCATTTTAAAGTTATGAACATAATGTAATTACTGCAAAGGACATTTGTGTTTGTCCTTTGTCCTCCTTGTTTCCATTCTGCCAGGGATTATTATTGTCATTCTTGTGCAGCTGGCATGCACCTTTGCAATAATTGCATTGTCAACATAACTTTTAAATGCAGGTCGTTCACGCTTGTTTGTGTTAGCCTGGTGACAGCTGATAAAACCCGTTTGATCTAGTGACGTCTAACTCCTGGTTAGCGCTCCATTTAAAATGAATAGGTCCCTGGTTTGATACTACGACCAGGCGGTTTTTTCGGTCGAGCACCGGTCACCCAGCTGTGTTTGAAGATTTGCGTTTATCCTTTGTCCCTTTTGTTTCACTTCCCCAGTTATTATGATCATCGTGCCAAAAGTGCTGTCACTACATCCCCAATACGAACAAACCATTTTTACGACGTCACAGAAGGCTACGTTCGGCGGCTCCGCCACCGGGAAGACAAATCCTTTCGCCCTAAGCGTCTATCACTAAGGGGCTCCACGGCTCCCCGCAGCGCCGCCTACCTCGCGTCAACATCGCCGCTAGGGAGTGTTGCAGCGTCGCCAAGCCAGAGACGCGTTTTGCAGTGACGTCAAGATGGACGTGTCTTCCACTTTGTGGCGACTTTTTCGAGCTACGGGGACCGGAACGCGTCTTCGACTGGCGTGTTTAGCGTCTCATCCCGCCCATACGCGCAAGCCGGCATGTCAAATCGTCGGATGTTGCGATCCTGGCAGTTTGGGCTAGAAACCCCGGTAACAGGTACGAACGAACCAGTGTTGGAACTAACGCGTTACAAGTAACGACGTTACTGGTCATGCTTCAGTTGTTTGACTAACGTGCTAACGTGCTCGGAAAAATCCCAAATGATTAACGAGTAAAGTAACGTCGTTAATATTTTACAGTATCTCCTATAAAATTACGTTACCCGTTACTCGTTACTTTTGTTTAAAATTGGCCGCATGATTGTTTGAAAAAATAATAGTTTTTATTATGTACACTACGTTTAAGTGGCACAGAAACCCCAACAATGCTATGTATACGCGGCGTCATTTTAACTCCTTCGGAAGACACTTTTAACGTTCCCCCGACCGGGCCCAAAAGCGCGAAATTATCACTGCGCGGAGCCCCTAAGCGTCCTTGGTGTAGTCTATGTATTGAAGCTGCTAAGATCACCGTCGCCATACCCTGAGCAGCCTTCTCGCTGGAAAGTGACATCCGCTCAAGAAGGCAACAGTCTTCCGCCGCTCGAAACATTTTGCCTCAGCGTCCCTAGCTACCCCAGCTGGTCATATTCATCTCTTAAAAACAAATATATTTTCGTTCTGTCAACAACAAAAAGGATAAAGTCTAAATTGTGAATCTTTGACCTTCCGAAGCTTTGAACCAAAACAAGTGTGTCAGCGGTGGCCGGGTCCTCACGGTTCTATTAATTGGAAATGCGACGTTGGTTTGTAGAGGAATAAAATAACGTTTATTTTACCGGACTACGTTTGATTACATGAAGAGGTCTATTTTGTATTCGTTACGTAGTGTGCATCCGGTCGTCCTTTTCAGAGCGGATTCTTCTTCCCAGGCAGGTGCTATGGGCAAGGTTCAATTCTTCGAATCCTGCTGGCCAAGCGTCACGTGTCCAAGTATGTTCATTACACGTCCTGCCGAGGCCAAACAAAAAAGTTCGGCTTGCTAAACGTGTTGAGGACATAGATTACAATTGTCCAAATCGCGCTGTGGAAGCGTCACGATTTCGAGGATATACATTACACATCCTCCCAAGGCCAGACAAACAAGCTGGCCCAGCTAACAAGTGGCAAGGATATATCGCAGCATTGAACAGCGACCCTCACCAGAAAGACGGCACCATTGTTTAGATCTCTGCCGCTATGGTGCTGTTTGTGCGAGTTTCCAACGTATAAATGCGATCTGTACCCCACTCCTCTGCTGTAATGCTCCGGCGCTGCAAAGCACAAATAAATAAATATATAATCACTCTGAACAAGTGTATTGTTGCCGAAGTTTATAGAGGCGGTTTTTTATAAACAGCTGTCTTATACTAACAGTAAAACACAACGTATCGACAAAGTAACGGAAAGGCATGTCCGTTATTGGCGGCAAGTGACGACGCCGGTATTGAGTTACATTTGCAAAATGGCAACAGATCTCTGTAACATGTGAGTTTTTTTCCAAGCTAACGCGCAACGCGATTTCGTTACTTATTTTCAGTGACGGGCACAACAATGGATCGAACGCGAGTGTTGCTGTCGTCACTGAGTTCCACCTCCTGGCTGCTAAAGCCTTAGTGAATTGTCAAGTTGGCGAACGACCTGCTGAAGAAGAGGCGTCTACTGCGTACACGACTGCCGCTCTGACACCGTCAGGATCGCCGGAACGCTACAGC
The DNA here is from genome assembly GCA_037355805.1 of Ixodes ricinus. Taxonomy (NCBI): domain Eukaryota; kingdom Metazoa; phylum Arthropoda; class Arachnida; order Ixodida; family Ixodidae; genus Ixodes; species Ixodes ricinus. Next base: position 4,152 of record JAZHYW010013199.1, on the reverse strand, counting down.
CCGACACTTTTATAACGCCCTCTGGCAAATATCGAGGGACCACTTTTTTTTTTTGGACAGAGTAAACACACCAGTCGGAGACTCGTTCCAGGCACCATAGTCAGGTTTCAGCCTGCATGCCGAATCGGGATGGGGGAGGGGGCAGTAACGATGACGTCATGTGCAGGCCTTCTCTGCTATAGTCCCTTGCAACTCAGGAAGGTAGGGCGAGGTAAGACGGGCCGCGGAGGAGTAAGCGGTACGACTGGAGAAGAGAGGGGAAACTTCCTCCCTCTCTTTAGCTTCCGTCTGCTTCCTTCTTTCTCTCTCTCCCCCCCCCCCCGTCTTACCCCTCGCCCTACCTCCTTGAGTTGCAACGCACTAAGGTGGTATTTGCTCACGGAAGAGCGGGGCAGAAGCTATGTTAAACTTTTTATTAAAGATAACGTCGTACCTACTTAAAGGCACAAAAAAAATTATTTGACGCGTCCTATTTTTCAAAAGTCTGCATCCATACCTATTCGCAGCTTCTGTTTTTTTTTTATCTGCAAACAACTTCAGTTCGTAAAACACTTGCGGAACATTGACTGCGCCTCATAACTCGTTTGTTTTCTCGATATTTCTCCTGTTTCAAAACAGGTACGTCAAAGAACTAAGTAATTTAGGACGCAGAAAAGCGTATGTGCATCAACAAAACAGATTCACCTTAAGTATTAAATGTGAGTGAATGTTTGTATCACAAACGTACAGTGATCATAGAAAAAAGAGGAACACCGGAGCGAGTGTCTTCAGCACCTACTGCACATACTACGGAAGAGGCCGCGCGCCTCGGTGTCGCAAGTCGCACATGCACAGATATCAGTTTAGCACGCAGCGGCGGTTCGCACTCAACTCACAATCGCCGAAAATTATCACGAGCCACGATCGCGCAGCGACACCGCATTTTCCTTTTAAAACGCCCCCGAAACTGTCACGGTTTTCTTTTGATACGTTTTAATATAAAAAACGGGCCGAAACCGAAAGAGTGATTATCTTCATTAGTCTCAATAACTGCCAAACATGCCATGACGCGATTCATTGCTTCGTGGTCTACTTAACTGTACTAATCTGCGACGCTCGACAGCTGATATAATAGAAATGTGAGGACATCATACTTCGCCAGTCCGTTTTGTGTTGTTAAAAACTGTACAACATGCACGCACAAAGTGCGGAGCACTGTTATAAAAACCACGTGGTCCCCGGATTCCCTCGCTTTTCTTCTATATTTTGAAACCCAGCCGTCAAAACACTAGTGCGGTGGAGTGTCCAGATGTGGGAAAACAGACAACTATATTTGGATTTGGATTATCATCTCTATCAAAAACACGCGAAAACAAAAGCGGGAAAAAAAAAGAACGTGTGGCGTCCGTGTTAAGTGTGTTGCTAAGCGCAGGATATCAAGGTTCGCTCTTCGAGGCGATATTTCTCAGAAATTTTGTAATATGCATAAATACTATTTAGTGCTTCTTTTATACATTTTTGATTTATAAAAGCACCTCTTTCACAAAACGCTCGCACAGTGAAGTCTTCAAGAAATATAAGAATGAGTTTTGATAAACGTGCAAGTTGATGCAAACGCTAAAGTATAAGCTTAGTGAACAAAAATCGCTATTAGATCTTTAGTTAGTAATGCTGTTATTAACTGCATTCTTCAAGTTAGCTCCGGCTTACATCTTGGACACAAGATTTACCCGATCCCTATTTTAGTTACATAAAACATCACAAATTATTCCCTGAATCATGTAACGGATATGTTTACTACTATGTCTCATACATACTGCTTTTACACATTGTAAGAACAACGCAATAAATCATAACTGCTTGTTTTCAGCTGCGATGTCGTATACGTGCAGAACAAATCAAAGTTTGCGTTGCCCTACTGGTTGTAACGTCTGATCAGAAATATATCTCACTCCCTACAGACTAATGTCATAGAATATCCATTGTTTGTTCCCACAAGCACTATGAACACTAGGTATCAAGTTACCTTTTGAAGAAGTTACGAAACACCACTATTCTCTCGCTGCGTCCGTGGGACAGTGACACACAGTGAAGAAAAAAAAATCAGCATCGTGCGAGACCAGCAAAATCGGATCTTGTAAAGGCTTACTCATGCCTCGACGGATGTATACTAATAAAGACGAGGTTCTCTAAAAGGCTGCCTCTAGTAGGTATGGCGTCCATAGACTTTTTGGGCGAAAATCAATTTACTGAAAAACGAAACAAGCGTAAACGTTAAAATACGTTCCTTTCGCTTTCTTCCGATGCATTAGAGAAAGAAAGTGTTTCAAACAGTCCTCAGCCTCTCTTTGATAGGTCTGACTAGTGGAAGCAAATTGCGAAGAATAAAAGTTGTCGCTTTTTGTTTTGCGTTATTTTTCTTATTGCTACATTTGGGCCGGTGGATGAAGATTTCGCGTAATCCGGGACTTAAGCTCTACGAAAATCAAAATAAATATTATCGAACAAGTGGTTGTTGTTGAGAAAGGCTTATGGAGGACAAAACTTATAAGTTTCAAACGCTAATAATCTCCCCGCCCGCACAGGTTTGGGTCGGCTGTCTTCGTGAAACAAACTGAGCCTGGTCCTTTTTTGTCATATTGGAAACAGCAACAAGGTTTTTTTGATAGAACACGGTACATCACGTTGCTTACGTATGCCCTTCATAAATATAGCTGTACACGCACACATGTCTTGTCGCGTGTTAAATAACCGGCTCAAATGGCTATTATTCTTCTCGCCATCACAAACATACGTTTTGCAACTAATACTACTCTGAAACAATTTATAAACTCTTAAAAAGTTCCTATACATCTGCTTCGCCATCTACCCTTCGGAGTGCAATCACACTGATCGACGAAGGCGCTGAGGAAAGTCGAGGTCAAAACAATGCTTAAACGTATACAACTTAGACCTCCGGTGCACGGCGAGTGTTGCATCGTTACCGGCAATAAATACGTTACTTGTGTCTGCATATAACAGAAACGCGTTAATATCCAACGTTAATTCCAAATAAAAAGGAGCTGTTACCGTTGCCGTTACCGTTAAACAACGCACGCTACATTTGCGTCAATCGTTTTTTTATTTGGGAATTAACACATTATTTTTGACGTTATAGAGTACTGCATAAGCGCCATACTTCAAGGAACATTACGTCTATTCATAAATTGAACATAATTACTTTATATATTTTACGGTTCACCTATATACTCACTAAAACGCTAAAAAAACGCAAAAACACACACAAAACTTGGGAAGAATATAAAACGAGAAACGTAACTGCATTGCCTGCATGAAATAGTAGCGTAAGTACGTTAAGCGTTCCAACTGAAAAATTTTGAGCACGTTACAACGTTCCCAAAAAAGTATCGCCTAACCCATTGGCGTCCTTACTTCCAACGCGTTACCGCCAACATTAGGTGTGCCGCCCAATCGCGTTCTACTCACTTACGGCTTGCTCAGTGTCGCATTGCCGGCCCTTTAACTTTTAGCTTTAAACACAATGCACCTTCGCCATTTTGCAAAGTTTCAAGATGGATACCAAAAGTGAGCTGTACAAATGCTTTTCGAGAAATTCTAGCGCACTGCAGCAGTATGGTGAAAGTGCGAATCCGGTCATCGAGGCTCGCCAGCCCTTTCAGCCGCAAAAGTTTTGAGCCGTATTATGAATTCGCGGGCTCCGTGTCTGTCGATCGACCAACGTCGAGCAACGGACTCCCTAATTTTTTCAAACAGGTTCAGTTCGACAACAAGACCCCGATGTCGGCCGCCCACCAGTTATGCAAAGCAAGCCGCATATCAGAAAAGGGATTTTCGCAGTGCACATGCAGCAGTCAGGACGTCGCCCCCCCAAAAAAAAGAGGCAAAAATAAAACAACAGAAACACAATTACGAGGTTTTTTTTCTGAAACTAAATTACGCATTATCGAATGTCATTATGCGTCAAAATATGAGCCTATCGATCCGAACCGAATGTCAAAGTTTCAGAACGAATCGTTACCTTATTTAAAAGTTATATTGTTCGGGAATTCGGTTTGCCACCATTCTCACTGTTTTTCATTGGAAAAATGGCATGCGACGATCTTTCAGTACGTGGAGCTGAATGGCACCAGTTACCAAAAAAGGGCAAAAACG
>JAZHYW010013198.1:0-17535 GCA_037355805.1 Ixodes ricinus | reverse complement strand
CTAGGAGTGCACATTCTTGCACAGGTTTATTGCAATATGTATAAAATTTACACAGAAAGAAACCGTTTTCTGTGAGCCGACGATGCAAAGTCTAACGATATGCAAATGTGAAACATCGACGTTTTCTTATTTTGTAACCGCTGTAGCTTCGCACTGGTACGCCCTATAATGATGATCATACTTTCGTTGGAAATAATATTTCTTCGCAGTTTCGGTAAATTAAACATCCCTGTTCGAAAATAAACAATATTTGGAAAAGAACACCAGAGAATTCCAGCTTTCACGTGGAAGAGGTATTGCGCATGAACAAGAACCGGAAAGCCCGTCCTGTGTGAACAGAAAACTTAAACTTAAACCGACATTCGTTCATGGAAAGTCACCTGAGTTTGTCTGCTTTGTTTCTCGACGATGCTTGCCCTACCCACAAATGCTGACGCTGGTTCGTCAATTGAAAGCATATCCAATTCCTCACTCATTTCACAATCAATGCCCACATAGCGGCAACAAAATGACAATTGAAGGAAGCGTTCAAAGCTCGGCGGATTCACTCAGCAAAGCCATGCAGGAGGTCGGCTGTAAGCAGAAGGCCCTACCACGTGGCTTCCTGGCGCCTTTTAGTTGTTACCAGCTCCAGTAAAATCAAATGTAGTGGCGTGGAAACTTTAAATAAATTTTACTCATTTTCACATTTTTGCAGAAACTTTCGTTTTAAGAAATCTATAATTTCATTGAATTGCCGTATTTATTTTTATTGTGGGTGTTTTTTTAGGAATCCAGTTAGATATTTATTTTTCTATTGAAATGAAGTTATAATGGCCAGCAGGTAGGGTTTTGATGACGCGAAAAAGTCCCATCATGTGGAACGCTATTCAGGGTTCTATTTCGCATAGAAGAAGCGCTCACTTCAGGGTAATAAATAGATGGCCGCTCTTCTCATGTGTTCTCATTGAGGCTAGAGCTTAGAAATGCTGCATGGTCTGCAGCACTTTTCATTGATAGGTTTCTGTACTTGCATCCTTCGCCGTACAGATAGCTCCTGCTGTAGCTCACAGAAAATTTTTCTACGGATGTGAAAATTCTTACGTGTCATTTAGGAAAGGATATCAATTGACCCTCCAAACGTCATCGAAATTGAGCAACTGGTTTAAAAGTTGTCACTTGAAGGCAGCGTTAAGATAGGCCGAGCGTGGTCGAATTTGATCCCGCTTGGTGATTGGTCCTCCGCCGTCTTCTAATGCAGCAAACTCATTGGCCAAGGAGCGATAAAAAGAGGTTCTGCACTTGTCTCGCACAGAACTTTTTGTCCTGTTTGTAAAGGCATTTCTCACCACGTGTTTTCGAACCTACTTTCACGGCTTTGTCTTTAGACCGCCAGACGTTACGAATATCTGATTCTCTGGAGAAGGCTAAGGAGATAACTTGTCCCCACAGCTTTCTGCTCGAGCGGCTAGGTGCGGTCGGTTTCGCTGGACTCACCAATAGAGTGTCAAACGGAATTCCGGTTTCAACTGGAATGCTGCAGTAGCAAACGCCTAAAAAGGTGCTGCGATTTTTATTCGTTTTATTAGAAATGTTTATTACGATTGCATTATCACTGCAGGCATACTCCTACTTTTTAAATCGGCGCATTTCACTCGAAGTGGTATCAGATCTTTACAGGCATACCTTTATCTTCGGAGAAAACAAGTCACGTGATAGGTCTGAGCGGAGGAAAGGTCGCTCCGACGGGACGCCTCCACTGCTTCCCGAGAGCTCGGGGAATCAGCGTATGCCCCTGATTCCGAGAATGTGACCTCAAAACTCGAAGACGTTTAATCCTCTCCTAAAGGGAGAATATCCGTCGTGCGAATACATCATAACGCGCGTATCAAAAGAAAGAGATTATTTTTGTGCGAATGCGCATAAACATAGCCCCACATGAGCCAGAAATAAAGCTATAAAATTAGTTGGCATGTACTTTCAATCAAAGTTGCCGTTAGTTACTCGTATGTTTGGAAATGAATCTGCTAGTATTTAAAGGGCAACTCCGCTTCATTTTTGAAATTTAGAAAACTATGCAGCCCTCTTCAGTATCATATAGGAAGACCCCATGTCAAATATTACGATCTAATTCCGTCTATATATTTAATAAACTGCCCAGCAAACTTTCAAATGAGCCAAGTCGCCGAAATCTGCCAACTCTAGCGTGCGGCGTGAGGCGCAATCGTCAGCGCAGTCAATGCGACGGGGTTGGAGCGGCCAACGTTGACCCACTACGCCAAAGGCATGACTACGTCATTCTCGCGTTTTGTTTGTTTTTACTTCTCAGAGCGAAATTGAACGATGACGTCATGAGTTTCTCCTCCCGGTGTTGGCTCAAGGGCGTCCACGTGATCACCGTAACGCGGATGCGCTAGTTTGCGTTGCCCTGCCCGTTTATCGCAGGTCCGGTTTCTCCGCTCCGCCCTCTCCTCTTTCGTGTTCTCCCCTTCCTCCTCTCCCCCGGGCCATCACCGTCCACGCCATGCGAAGCGACCTGCCCGCGTCGCGTGTCCTGTACCTCGCCCCCACGAACGTCACAAGACCACGTGGTTCGACGTGACGTGGCCATGACTCTGACAACACGAGGCCAATGTTGCCTGACGCAACCAAAGTTTCGGTTTCGGTATCAACTGATGTTTAAATTAAGATTACACAAAAAATATTTCACATTTCGCGAATTCGAAGACGTAGAGCTGTTTAGTAGTGCTTTGTGAAATGGAATCACATTTAAGCCTAAATTTCTCGGAATTGAGCGGAGTTGCCCTTTAAGCGACCCAAAATCGGTCGAGAATTTAGAATCTCCCGTGACACTTCAAGGCTCTCTAATATGAATATCTCGTTGCAGGTGATGGCGGACGGTTATGTATTGGTAATATATTTCCAGAGTTTTTGCCAAAGTTATCTCCTCGAGATGTGCAATTCCAAAGGTTAGAAACCAATGAAACATGCCATATCAGTGTTCTGACGATGATGAAACCGGCTAATGATGAAGAGTGCATCCAGGTCGGCGATTTGACACAATAAAAACGCGAAAGCTAAGATGAGAATAGCTCGAGCGTAATTCTGATGAACGTACTCGACCAACGACGCTCCGAAGAATATTGAGTGGAGCTTTCCGCCCACACAGCTTTAGATAAACTGCAAATTTGTTTTGAGTGTACTTGCCTTCACGTATGTTTACATTCCTTCCCATATCTCTTGTATACGACGAACGATGTTTTAAAAGAAGTAACAAAAAAAAATGACAGACGTTTACAATCCCTGTAATGCCGAATTTGAGAAACAACTCTTGAGGAGGAGGAGGAGGGGAGGGTATGGAGGGGAGCGATGCCCTTCTTCCCCATTCTCCCCTCCTCCTGCTCTCTTTCATTTAGCGGGAAATTTTCGCTACATTTCCCGCTCAATTCAGTGAAAAAATTCGCCGCTAAAAATGGCTGGCAATTTTTTTCGCTAAATATAGCAAAAAAATTCTGCTAAATTTTGCGGATAATGTTTTTCCGCTAAATTTAGTGGTGATGTTTTCCGCTAAATTTAGCGGGGAAGCTCTTCCGCTAAATCTAACAGGAAGTTTTTTCGCTAAATTTAGTGCGAAAAGTTTTCCGCTACATCTACCTGGAATACTTTCCCGCTAAATTTAGCGAAACGAATTTCCTGCTAAATTTCGCGGAATAAATTCCCTCTAAATTTAGAGGAAACAAATTCCACCCTAAGCAATATGTAATCATCGACGGTCAATTTTCACCAATCTTACAGATAAAGTACAGCGTGTTACAAGGTAGAATTTTGGGTTCGTTGCTCGTTAATATTTATATTATTAAACATGTTAACATTATTGAACATATCTTTTTTGACTTGTATGACGATGACACCAGTCTGCTCCTCAGTTATGCGGATGAGGATAATTTAATATTAAAAGAAAAATTTATATTTTCTAGATTCGTTTTGTGGTCCCAAGCAAATCGTCTTTATATTATAAACAAAATCAAAGGTAATTTTATTCAAATCATTTTATAAACATGTAAATAAAAATTAAACTCTCCATTTCCAAATTATTGCAAATGAATTAGTAAAATAACGTAAAAATTAGGTGTTACATTTTCAGAAAGTCTACTGTGGGATCAACACATAAACCAGGTCATTAGCAAATGATGGAAAATTGTTGGTGTGCTTGCACGTTGTCGATTCATATATGCTGCGTTATTTAAATCTCATATATCGTATTGCTATCTTGTTTGGAGTACGACCATAAAAGCAAATCCCACAAAAATTTATTACTACAAAAATATTTGCGTTTTATTGGAAACATTTATTTCTTAGCTACCACAGAAAATCTGATTTTACTATATAAAATCAAAGATACATATCGACTTTATGAATAACTTTTGACTCAGTCATTTCGTATCTCCTCTTCTGAATTCATTACCTTTCTTAAAAAACATATCAGGATTAATTAAAAATATACCCACCATCCCTACCCCCCGCCCCGAGGGATGGAAAGTGTTTCTTTTTCGGAGAAACTACAGTTTCAAGTCTTTTAAACATACTCTGCCTTCATTGCTTAATAAATATTCCATAAATGACGTGGACATTTACTCTATAAATACTAAATCATTGTAACTACGTTTTGTATAGTATGGGATGTAAACCTATGAAACCTTTGTCTCTTTTATCAATCTATGTATTTGGTTGCTGAAATCTCTGTAGCTTTCTGTATAGCTGTAGCTGTTTGCAAAGTGCACCGGGTACGGACCGCTTCAAGTCAACATTCGTTGACTTTTTGTTCGTTGCTCCGGCTTCTGTAGCCTATACAGATGCAAAATTAAATAATAATATTAATATTAATAATAATTAATATTAATATTCTTATTTTTTCTCTGGCAATCACTATATTTCGAGACATATGGATCCAGCGAGCCGTCTGGGAATCAAGTGAAACCCCGACTTAATCACAAGCAGAAGCCTCGCTCGAAATCCGTTCACTACGCCGTGATCGGACGGCGGCTTCATCGGTAAGCCTGCTCCGACCGCTATGAATTCTCTCGGTGACTCATCGGTGCGCTTGAAACCTGTCCCATCTGAGGTCAATGCATGATGTGTGGAGGCTGGAAGAGCCTTTACCACTCGGGGTCTTGTGCCGGGATAAAAGAATCAACGTACGGCACAATGGGCCAAGTGAAGAGAGAGAAGTGGCACTGCCGGTCTAGCCGTTCTGCCGATTCCCATGCCACGCAGGGAAGCGTGTCTGAGGAACCCCAAGGCACTTGTGCATCCAAGAAACTTCTAAGTACGGTCAATACCAAGTTGGACTTATTGGCCTCACTGAAGGTGATCCTTGACACTCTGCTCACACTCCCTGCCAAGGTTGATGAGCTGCTCACTTTGTAACCCGCAGCTTAATGCGTACAGGAGAAAGTAAAGACAGTTCAACAATCTATTGGAATCTTTTGTTGAAGTATGACTCTGTGCTTGCTCAGGCATCCCAATATTAACGAAACCAAAACGAAGCACTGCAGGTCCGGTTGGCTCAGGTGTGCACTGTTGTGGACGAACAGTCGCGTAGTATCCAGAGACTACAGGGAAACTTGAAATGCTTGGAGCAGCGGAGTCGGTTCACGAACCTAGAAATCCACGGACTGCTATGCGATAAGGATGAAAGCTTAGAACGAATCATCGCCGATCTTGGAGACAAATTAGGTTTGGCTTCACTCCAAACCGTAAACATCCTTGCCATCCACCGGCTTGCAGCATAGCTTGGCCCCGCGCCCCCAGATTTCATAAGATTTGCGTCAGTGAAGGTGTACGAGGCATAGATGAGCAATGGCGCACAATGGAGCTCACTTCATAATTCAGGTGAACTGCCGAAGTTTTAACTTTAACAAAAAACCTGACTCGAGCAAACAGGGAATTATTCTGAATGGCCAGGTCAAAAGCAAAGGAACTGCACTTCAAATATGTATTTGTAAAGGTAGAGAAAAGTTTTCCGAAAAAAGAGCAATACTCAACGCTAGTCATTGTAAACACAGTCAACGACCTTGAGAATATAAGTTACAATAATGTGGACAAATTTTCAAGACTGGAGATTTCAAGGTTTTCAAACAGAGGCTCAATGTAAAGAGCCGACTTTTCTTATTACACGTGAATATTAGAGGCATAAGGAAATATTGGAGCCTCTTCAACCTTCTATTTAAGGACGTGACAGCAAACACGGATATTTTGGTACTTACCAAAACTAATGTATCTGAAGATTGGTGGGATCTGTTTAAATTATCTGGCTATAATTGCTTCTGGTTTTCGCCGTCAAATTTAAGGGGTTGGGGGATTGTGGTTTCCATTAAAGACACATGGCTGGTTTCTAAACTCAACATCTTCTTTTCACATGCAGAAACGATTACGCTTAAAAATTGAAAATTATAATTTCATGTTATTTTTTTTGTTAGCTTGCTATAGACCTCCTTCACATAGTGTTAGGAGTTTTCTAGAAGAATTGTAAAGAACACAAAAAGAAGTGCATAACAGGGGTTTATTTTGCTTGGTCGGCGATATCAATATCGTTGTAGCGAAACAGGGTCCTGTGTGATTATTTGAACATACTTGCAAATGATGCTATTGAAAGCACTATCGATGCTTCGACAAGAGAATATTTGACAGCAGGTAAACTAGTCACGTCCTGCGTCGATTATATCTGCGTTTGAACTGAGAATACAGTTACAATGTCATCGGTTATTACGCAAAAACTGGCCGATCCTTATTTTGTAGGAAACGACGGCTGAAGCCGAAACAAAGCAAATAGAAATTATCGATAATGGAAAACAAGATCGTCTCATTTCGACAGTTTACTGGATCTAGTTTCGTGAGTCTACATCGCAATCTGACGTATACACAAAGTTTACACAGATCATTAATTTGTTTACAGACAAATGTAAAAGAACAGATAGAATAAAGAAACGAAGACCGGATCATACATGCCTAAACACGGAGGTACTTACCACCATAAAAGCAAAAGAACTCGCTTGGGCACGGAGTCGGCGAGCACCAGATCCTAATGACCTTCGCTCCGAATTTAGAATCGCGAGGAACAGAGCTAATGCTATGATTCGATCGGCGAAAAGGAAGTACTTCAAGGACAAATTTGAGACAGCGCGATTTGGCTCTTCAGAGACATGGTCACTCGTCAACACTGTTCGCGGTCCTCAGCGAAAGCATTTTGTGGATGACGTTGTAAAACGAAATTTTGGTAGCAAATTGGCAGACATTGTTGACCGATTTAATTCCTACCTTGTTGGATCCACTCGAGTTCCACAAAGAGTCCGTTTTCGGAAGCAGAAATAGAGATAAACGCAACCTCCGCTTTTCTTTATCCTATGAGCTTGGACGATGTACGTTTCACTCTCTTCAACATTAAGCCTACTAGGTCTCCAGGCGTAGATGGTATAATTTTTGGGTATATTCAGGGAAACTTCAGATATCTGTGGGATATAATTATTTTCATGTTGAACGGATTTATCGTATCGCGTGTGATCCCTAATGACCTTAAGACTGCTATAGTGCGGCCGTGATTCAAAGGCGGGGGTCTCAGAAAGGTAGAAAAATGCCGCCCGATTTCAATTTTGCCCGTGCTAGACCACGTGTTTAAGAAACACATTTTTTCAAATAATGACTTGTTTCATAGATCAGTGTTCGCTCAGTAGGGGTTTACTTCTGGAAGTTGTACGCAGCTGCTTTTTTTGGATGTAGCTGACGAAATTTACTCTGCTTTTGAGGGCAACACGTATTCTTGTGCCGTTGTTTTTAGACGCCAGCAAGGCCTTCGATACGGAAAATCACCAGATTTTGGTGGGGAACCTTTGGAGGTTCCGTTTCCGTGAACTGTTTTACTCGCTCTTGGCAAATCTGTTAGAAGGTAGGGCCCAGGTGTTTTCTATAGATAAAGTTAATAGCTCAACGCAGTTTTTCGAAACCGGCGTCCTTCAGGGGTCGGTGCTATCCCCATTACTTCTTAATATTTATTTAAATGAACTACAATCTGTTATTTCTGGATGTAATATTTTGCAGTATGCCGACGACACCTTGCTTGTTTCACGACATATTAATTTTGATAAGCTTCTTCACACTCTACAGTCAAATGTGCTTAAAGTTGTGCATTGGTATGCGGAAAACCGTATTAGAGTTAACCCATTAAAACTAAACTCATCTGTTTCCGCAATCCCTTAACACCTAGATTTTCAAATGCCCCCTTTCACTCTACACAGTTCTGGTTGTAAACCCTGTTGTAAGCCTGTTCCCTGGGTGGACTATACAAGATATATGGGTCTGATTTTTGAATATGATATGTCGTGGAACCAACAAATGGCCCTTGTATGAAGTGTGCTGAGGAGAGTTGCATATATCCTGTATATTATGTGAGTGTTTGTTCCTTTCAAGGTTAGAAAAACGATTGTCCATGCTCTTGCGTACAATGTATTACGATGTGGGGTGACGATACATGTCCATTACACAACATCTTGGCACCTTAAGATTGATAGCATTTTTAAATAAACTTTGCGAAGTGTAGCGCAAACTCAAGTTTCTCATCCAGTGAAGATTTTTTTAGAGATCTGCAGATGCCAAGATTACGTAGTTCGTATGCTAAAACTGTTGTGCTACGCCACTTTTGAAGTGAAAATTGTAAAACGCGTCATAAACCATCACGCCTCCTAAGGGCGTCTCCTCGGTAAGAAGTACAAAGATGTGTCACTAGATAAGGAAAAAGAATGCGGTTGTTTTATGTCTCAGATATTTTAATACCCTTCCTGAAGGCATTTTCAGCGTTACTGGCAAAGGACAGTTGAAAACGTGGTTTCGTCATTAAGCTTGTTAAAGCTAATTATTGTGCTGTTGTCGTTTAGATCTGAATTGGGAGGCGGGTTCGCTGAAGCCTTGTTTACGTGTTTGTTTATTTATTTGTTATTTTTTCGCCTATGCGAATTTGCTGGGTCCAGTTCTACAAGCCATTGTCGGCTTAGACGGACCCGAAATTTGACATTCTTCTTCTTCTTCTTCTTCTTCTTCTTATTTTTATTATTATTATCATTATTATTTTTATTATTATTGTTACTATTAAAGAGAATACAATTATCCGCCTCGGGTCAGCGTTCACATTACGAGGCATGATTGTGAAGGAGACAACTACCTAGAAATTTCAATGTAGCCTTAAAACCACGGGAAGCAGTTAGTAAAGAACGCAGAAATAGATCGACAAGTACTATGTAATGGCTAACATTTAATACAAGAAAGAGGAAGCAGGCGAAACTAATTGAGGCTGATTTGTCATTAAATGGCCAAAGCAACTTCCTGGCGACACCGATAAATGCCGGATAATCATATTTTTAAACAAAACATTAAGTGCAATTTTAAGAAAAGGGGGAAGGGCCGGGAAAAGGGGGAGGGGGCACACGACCCTTAGACGAGATAAAAATAATTGAAAATAATGGCGAACGTAACAGTTGCAGCTTATAGCGATTTTTCTTAGCGGGACAATGAATGCAATTTAGGGACATCTTTGAAGCATTTGAACTAAGTTCCAGGCACGTCTCTAGCACACGTTGCCCAAATTTCAGCCGAAACCGGCGCTTTCAGTGTTGCGCAAATCAGCCAAGACAAATGCGGTAATAATTGGGCACCGGGATCGACCGGGGCGACGCCCCGAGAGCTGGCGGGAGAAGCCGTGAGCGGCAGCTCGCGTGACCGATGGGGCCAAGACGCGCGATGACTGGCGCAACGACGCGTCGCGCCGCCTGGTGACGTCGCGCGCCTTGCCCCCGCTAAAACGTAGCTGACGCAGCGCCGTTTGCGACGTCGCGCGTCAGCGACGGGTCGCCGGACGCGCCGCTTTTGACGGCCAGAACGGCCAGATCGCTGCCGCTTTCTTCCCCTCGGCGTCCGGTCCTTCGGCAGGCGGCCTGCTCGTTGCCGGCTGTGCGGTCTCCGTCGGGTGATAGCAGAGGCCGCACACGCACGTGCAACCCCGTTCCGTTGGTGTTCGGTTACTGAACGGAAGCTCGAACTCGCACGCGAGAGCCGCACTACGTCCGTCCATGCTGGCATACCCGGCGAACGACCTGCGCTCACCGCGCTGCTATAACCCACCGCGGTAACCAGAGTCTCAGACGCCCCAAACGCTACCGGTACCAGACAATCTGCAACGGGTGACGTCACCTGTCCAGTCACCTCCGGTTTTCGGAGGCCCAAAAACGAGAAACCGACAGACAGCTGAGTTTCGGCTCTTTCCAGATTCTTCTCAGTAGGCATGGCAAATATGCGCTCACAAATGTCTCATATAAAATTTAGGGCAGTATGCCAGGGTTCCCAAGAAGCCTCAAAACACAATTTAAAAAAATTAAATTAAATCGTCTTCACGGTCCCTTTAAAGGGACAATGAAGGCAACCTAGAGACATCTTTTATGGCGATTGAACTCGGTTCATGGCACGCCTCAGGCCACGTTGCCCAAATTTCTCAGCTTCAAACCGGCGCTTGAGAGCCGCGCAAATCAATAATGTCAAAACAGTCGTGGTAATAATTGCATCAATCGATTCGCGACGCCCCGGGAGTCGTGGAGAAGCCAGGAGAAGCGGAGACTGCGACTCGATGTAAGCTGACGGGCGACGCCACATACGCGTCGCGCTCGTTTCAGACCGATCGCGCGGTCAGGCCCCGCGACAGTCTGCGGCTGGCGCGTCGCCGCCAGCCAGACGTCGCGCGTCGCGGCCTGCCAACGTGGCTGACGCGCGCTGCTTGTGACGTCGTGCGTCAGCGACGGCCAGACGCTGCCGCTTTCCCCGGCCAGAACGCCCGGCGACCGTCCTGCATGCGTGGTCCCCTCATGTCCGTCCTTTCGCATGCGCGTTGCCTGTTGTCGGCTGCTGCGGTTCCGCCTGGTGATAGCAGAGGCCGCCTACGCACGTACTCCCGTTCCGTTGATGTTCGTGTCAACCGGAATGCAGCTCGAATTCCTCGCTCAGCGAGAGCGGCATTTCGCCGTCCATGACGGACAAATTCGGGCGAAATCGGACTGCGCCACCGCGCTGCTATAACCCACCGCCGTAACCAGTTATGGCCCTGACGCCCCAGATCGCTACCGGTACCGACAATTCACGTGTGACATCACTCCTACGTCACCTCCGTTTTCGGAGGCCCAAAACGAGTAAACGCAGATAGTTGAGTGCTCTGGTTTCTTCAGTTCTTTCTGCAGTATAGAAATATGCGTCAGCAAATGTCTCATAAAAAATTTAGGCAGTATGCCAGGTTCCCAAGAAGCCTAAAAAACACAATTTAAAAAAATAAATTAAATCGCCTTCATTGTCCTCGAATTAACTGTAATGGAGCTGGAGCTACATACGAAGGTTAGATTTCCGCCCACTCCATGCGGTGAATTAGGAGCTCTAATGAAGGCTCGACGTGTCTCTTATTTTTGTCGTTTCATTCTGCCCGTAAAAGTTAACGCAGGGATGCTGCATATACAAATATCCAGGAAAAAGAGGATAATCGGCACCAGCGGGGATGGTTGCCAGAAAATTACTCGCTGATCAAAGCGAGAATCTTCAAAGAAATATTAATAAAATGGAATGCAACAACTGGAAGCTCAGGGTAATTAAGGAGGAGCACTAATTGATGGGGACTGGAGTGTTGCCATTAATTAGTGCTCCTGGTGATTGTCCTCTTCGGTCATTCTCACTCTCCTACCGCTCCGAAAATAATTATTACGGCTGGAGGTTTTTTTTTAGTTTGTCTGCCTTCTTATTTTGTTTATTGGCATTTCTTTACTTCTTGTACTTGACGAAGAACTGTGCTTCGTTTCAGCTTCAGTCCAGTCACAGCAGACACTTCGAGTTAGTGACACCGATCCAGCAGCGTCGAAATCGCAAGGAACTGGGAATATCTTTTTATCATTGGTTCAGTGATGATAGAACACATGCAGAAACATGACTAACCTCATAATGATGCCCTTCCGACGCTGTCTGATCAAACCCCAAGAGCTCGTAGCGTCGGCTGCCTCTTGGATAGGTGAAACAAAGTATTGTTCCGACGTCTGACTAGAAGTAAAACCTTTCATTTGCTAGAAATGACGTAGCTCATTTTATAATTGTATTAGTTCTCCCAACTACACGAAGAAATTACTGCGTTAAAATTATCGAAGAAAAGGTTGGGAAAACTCAATGTTCTCGACAAAAATAATTCCTGGAGAAGGGAAGGGGATGACTGCTTGTTGTATTCAGTTATCTTTTGCCACGATGATCAGGTCCGGCTTAATTCGGCACTGCAGACAGTAGAAAAATGGTGTAAGGAGTCAAAAATGAAAATTAATTTAACTAAAACTGTACATTGTACTATAACTAACAAAAAGCAAAATATTCTACCATTCGTATACAAGCTTGGAAACGAACCTTTAGTTCAGGTGCACGAGTTTAAATATCTTGGCCTTACCATATCATCAAACTTAAGCTGGAAAACGCACGTTGACAATGTGTGCTCAGCTGCTAGGAAAAAACTCTGGTATCTCAAGCGCAATCTCAAGCTCGCTCCCCCTGAGACAAGACTAACTGCATATAAAGCACTAATACGGCCTACTCTAGAGTACGCTTCTATAATTTGGGATCCTTTTAGAGCCTATCAGATAAATAAACTAGAAAAAATACAAAGGATGGCAGCCAGATTTATATTGTCGAGATATCAGAGAACAGAATCAGTACAGGAAATGCTTAACTATCTCAACCTTCCAACGCTCTGTGACCGTAGAAAAATAGCACGCCTTAAATTCTTTTATATGCTACAAAATGGCCAATTTAATTTTAATACGGACCCTTACATAGTTGCTCGGCAGATCAGGCCTCTCAGAGGCAACCACTTAAACCACTACCAAATAGATACGGCAAATATTGATGCATATAAATACTCCTTTTTCCAAGAACGATAACTGATTGGAACAGCCTACCACAAGAATTAACAACAGCAAATACACTAACCTTGTTTGAAAAAAGCATTCTGAACCTTTTTCAATAATATCTATCGAATCCTTAGTATTTCCTATTCACGTATAATCATGAGAATTTTTTCTTTTGTTTTGTGTATTGTGATGATATTGTGTGATGTCTTTGCTTCGTCGCTGTTTGACGATTTATAAATTCAATGTCAAGCGCTATTTTTGTATGTTTGAATTGTTGTTGATACAGTGTCCTTGTTTCTTTTTGTATTTGGTCATATGTATTCTCGTGCCTTGTGCACCCCTGTAACAACCCTAACGGGTTAACAGTATACCTAAATAAATAAATAAATAAAAAACAAGAGGGACAAATGACAAACACAAACCTCCAAACAACAGCTAGGTGACTGGTGTGCGACCGAAAAATCCACCTGGTTCGGTCGCGCACCAGTCACCTAGCTGTGTTTGGAGATTTGTGTTTGTCCTTTGTCCCTCTTGTTCCCCTTCTCCAGGGATTATTTTCGTCATTCTTGTCCAGCTCGCTTGCACCTTTGCATTTAATTGCATTATAGTCAATGTTCTCCTTCTGAGAACAGTTGCCAATCGACACAAAGTTCCCACGTTTCATTTTTTGACTTCCATTCTTCTTCCCTTGTTCTAGTTGTACCAAGCTTGAGATGTAAAATCACTGATTTTTAAATCTAATGCACTGATGTACGGCACAATAAGTTGTCAAGTAGGAGTGTGCAAATACCGGATCGAGCCGAATAGTACTGTGTAATTTTTAGCTTTAACTATACTAAAGGAAAAAGCGGTTGTCCTGGCTTTCCCTTCCATTCTGAAGGTTATGAATGACGCAGTGCTAATCGATGCGAACCGGTGTACGGACATCCTAGTTGTAAGCTGTATAACCCGGCTGACCGTCTCTCAAATGCTCAAAGTTAGGGGTGTACGAACAATGGTTCGAGTCGTGTAGCGCAGCGTCATTCACTGCCTTCACGGTGCTATAAAACCCACGCGGAACATCGGTTCTATTGAGGGAGCCGATTTTCAGTTAGCCGGTAATATACAGGGAGCTGGTAGAGCAGGAAACGCTGCGCTATTCAAGTGAAAGCAGTATTCGCACGCCCCTACTTAATATCTTTGTTCGAAAACAAGGCGTCCAAAATTGCGTCTGAGGGGCTGCCTTAAAATATGTTGCTTCTTTACGAAAATGTCTGTTAAGAAAACGTCTTGGCATTCAAATAGGTTCTCTCGCTATTTTTTTTTCTACTAGCACCATTTCCTTGTTGGATCGTTAAACACTTCGAACCAGCCTTTGAACTTCCGCCAGCCCCCTCTCTTTTTTTTTTTTTTACGCAGCAATGGATACGTATTGTTGCTGCCCTAATTCGCAATACCCCCGGCCCTCGATCCTGTTCCACAAACACTCGTTTTGGCAGTAGAACGTCAATCGTGAAAACACGAGTGCCGTCGTCTAGCGGCTCAAAGTTGGACATCCGCGGGAAGAAAGTTAGACAGATCGCCGACCGCCGCGATCGGCCAGCGCCGCGCTGCGATTGGTCAGCGCCAAGGTCAAGCGATGTACTCGCCAACCGCGGCTGTCGTCTATCTCACCGACTTTCTCGCTGAGTGTCAAACTTAGAGCCCCAGGTCAGTTCGCATCGGTCGGTGACAGTAGTAATTGTGGAGCACGAGTGCAGTCGTGGTGACACCAAAAAGTACTGCTTTCGGGTGAAGCGACCTAGGGAAACCATACCGCTACAAACTGAGGGAGAAGAGGAGACCAGAGGAGACGTCAGGACACCGCGTTCTGGTTGGAATGATTAGTGGATAGGTGCAAAGCTAGCTGCCTTTATCTCTGTTCACTCTTCGAAAGCGTTCGAGCGCCGAACAACGGCTTTTGACGTTCGGCGTTCCTGTTCGAACGCGTTCCAACAGTGAATAGAGACGAAGGCAGATAGCTTTGCGTCTACCCACTAATCATTCCAACCAGAACGCGGTGTTCTGACGTCCCGCGGGCTCTTGTGTCCTCCTCTCCTTCAATTTCTTCCCGTATATGTATGCCTCGGCGAATGGCCGATCGCAACAAAGTTCCCTGTTTAGAAAGATATTATCAAGAACGATACGGCAAACAAAGGGAGCCTTCGCTTGCTTCTCGTGCTTTGACTGCGCTTACGCGCTCGAAGCTCCAGACACGTCTATCTGTTATAAAAAGCACTGACGCTGGGACAACTAAAAGAACTCCTTGCAGTTCTCATCCTGTTGGTGACTTTGCCTCGCCATAGTCTACTGCAGGTTAAGAACAGCGGGACAATTAAGCCCCTCCCTTTAACCCCTCAACGCTTTCCGCCTTAGCGGAACGAACGCTGGCGAGGAAGCGAGTGGGCAGGAGGAAGACGTCAATCGTGGCGAGCAAGACATGTGTCAGAAGGGTCCTGTTCCGCTATTCCTAACAAGCAAACAGACTATGAGATTGACGAATATCAGTTTTTGTCTCTCTAAAATCGAAGGAGTTCATTTCGGACCTTGAAAATATTCCGCCGGTACCGATTGTTCACAACTTGTCATTTTGTTCGCCCAGAATTTACACGCGTTTCGCCGCAACGCTTAAATAGCTATCCAATTTCCCCGTCACATAAGGCGCGTCGGTCCAACCAGCAAAGTATGGCGTAAAGCATCCGGTAAATTGTCTCGAAATTGCGTCTGCCACTCTGCCACAGCTGGAAATAAAGCACCGTGCGGAGAGTCGTTAGAAATACGCAAACCGTGACCGGCGGCGTACTAACGACCCATCAGCGCCGCCCCTCTCCCCAACCGCTTTGCCCACAAGCGACGAAGAAGCCGTCCAGAATCGGTTAAACCACCGTCGCAATTTTCGGGCTAAATTGGGTTAGCGCCTTCTCCACAAACACGGGCTAATCAGAAAGTGCACCCGGGGATTGGGTTTTCGGTCTCCTCCAGCGCGTTGTTGTAAACGTCCCCCCCTCCCTCCCTGCACTCTCAGAAAAAAAAGGGTGTACCTCTTACACGCCTTGTCTCATATACGACACCCCAAAACTTCAGTTCGACGTACAGCGCACTGACGTCGAACAGACGGCCCCCAGCTTTTACGAGGGGCTTGAGAACGGTGATATACATCTCATTAAACAGCTAAAGTACGTATTGAAAACTAAAACAAAAAAAAAACACTGAGGTTGTGCAGCAGTGCAAGGAAAACCCCGATTATTTCTTTTGTAGTCAGTAATCACGTAGATTAGCGATTTTAATAAGTTGTATCACTAGGCTATCAAGCCGCTCGTGAAAGTTTATGCCTTCGGTTCGACGTCCGCGCGCTGTACGTTGGAATGAAGTTTCGGGATTTCGTATGTGGGACAAGTGATGTAAGAATATACCTTTTTCTGAGAGTGTGACTTATGATCAATATGTCCTGCATCAGAGAAAGGAGGCAGGGAAAAAGCGCTCACACGCTGCTTGACTAGCCTCTGCCCCCATAGCAGCCAGGGAATTGGAAGTGTCCATCGAGACAAAATGTCCATCAGGTCGAAATTTCCACCAAGTCAAAATGTCCATTGCATTCTTTTTGTTGTTGTTTTTTTCTTTAGAGAGCAGCTTTTAGGTGCTTGTTTCCGGGTTGAGCGGCGTCGCCGTTGGCGTAGGCGTAACCACGCGCAGCATCATGGAACTCTCCCCGCTAAAGTTAGCGGCAAAATAGCGGGAAAACTTTTATGCTAAATTTAGCGGGGAAATTTTTTATTTTTTTGTTAGGTTTAGCTGAGAAATTTTCCCACTAAATTTAGTGGGAAAATTGTTCCTCCAAGTTTATCGAAGACAATTTTTGCTGAGTTTTTTTCGCTGAATTCAACGAAGAATTTTCCGCTAAATTTAGCGGGGACATTCTTCCGCTCATTCAACGGAGAAAATTCTTCTGCCGACGAAGTGACATTCTTCGGCTAAATTTAGTGGTAGTATATGTCCGCTAAGTTTAACGGGGGACAATTTTTCGGGGAGTTTAGCGGTGAATTTCTTTTTCGCTAAATTTCGCGAGGGATATTTTCCCGCTAAATTAAGCAGGGGAAGTGTTTCCGCTAAATACAGCGGGCCATTTGGCGGAAATTTTCAGCTAAATGGGAGGGAGCAGGAGAGGAAGAGGGGAGGGGGAGCAGGGGGAACAACGGCATACCCTCTCAGTACCATCCCCTCTCCGCCTCCTCAAGAGCTGCGCTCTAATTCGGCATTACAGAAAATTCTAAACGTCTGTTCATTATTTAAATGCAAAATTTGTGAAACTTCAGTCAGCTATTTTTGTCATTTACATTATTTTGAAAATCGCTCACCCCTTTTAAAACTTCTGTTCCGTTTTTTCTGAACATTCGGCACCTTGTTCTAACCAATGAGCACGTTCTGGCGGAGGTAGAGCGGGTCATAATGGTTGTTTTATTTTTCGAATTGAAAGAAGCTTGTTCTTTCCTAAACATCCGGGACAGGAACAAAACTAAAAAGTAACTCAGATTTGCGCAAGTGGTCAGATTATGACCGTTTGCGTAAGAACGCGTTT